>JACJUY010002496.1:0-105932 GCA_014220935.1 Platorchestia sp. MABIK | reverse complement strand
TTTCAGACTTTAGCTGATGATGATCTAGATGATCGAAACGTTCTAATTTTAATAGAGATGTATTTTAAGTCTTTTGTCTTCGCTATAACCTTCATTTTAAAGCTTTGCCGTGTTGTGCAACCTAATCTAATTTTCAAAATAACTTATGAAAAAATGCTTTTATCACAGTGTTATCTGCATTCTTTGTCAATGATGAGAATAAGCCAGCAAAAGTAATCAACCCTCGTATATTTTCATTTAGACGACGCCCTTGATGAATCTAGTTTAACACATCCCTCTGGAAAAATGTTTTGATCCATTCATCGAATTATTCGGTGAAGTTTTAGGTGCACATAAGTAAATAGGACAGCATTTCGTTCTTCGTGAAGACCACAGGACATCATTCTGGAGTAGGCGAAGGCTTGATTCCACACGGCGAGATTTTTGCTACTCATATGCCACTCTCGGGTCGATCTTTCCGAAAAATTCTTACGGTTTACGCTCGATCGTATATTTAGAATACTTTTACACAGTATTACTTTATAAAAAAAATATTTTTGCAGCACGCTAATGTCGCATTAATAATGGTAATTATGTAGATTGTTCAAACAGATTGAAATAATAAAAAATTCGGAAAAGACACTCTAAGCAAAATTTCAACATCCTCGTGACAATACGATGGAGAAATGCGCACTACACAGTGTTAGTGAAGTAATCGTTAAAACGAGGTAACGTCAGGCTGGTAGAAGACATGACTGCAATCCAAAGCTGACGCAGTCTATTGAAAAACAGGAAAAAGCTTTCGTCGCTTCGTGACGAAGATATCAGCTCTCAAATTCATCAGGCCAGGCAGAGAGGTGCAAATGCATGGCACAAGTGGAGTCTCCAAATAGTTCCTCTTGCTTTATAACAGTTTTGCGCAAAAATGTTACATTGATTTTTGAGCGAAATATTTGATGGGTGGAATGTATACCTCCGTCATACGATGACAATCTAGCATTTCGAAATGCACGAGGCTGGATATCCCGTTCAAATTCTGCTAAAGATTTTTACCTGTCGATCAAAATAATAAAAATCACATGCCGGTCTGCTTCATAGAGAAAAGTTAAAGCGAGATGAGATTTTGCTAACATTTGAGTTGTGCAAAAAAATTAGATAAACTGCAGTGACATTACACGATTTCATGCAATCGCAGACATAAATGGGTAAATGTGGAACATTTTTTAACGATGAATAACACATCTAAGTGGGAAAATAAATTAAACTAATTACAAGTGCACAGAAAGAAGGACAATGCATAATTTCTATATTTAACTACAATTGAAGTCATGCAACTCAAGCTCCACTTCGAGAGATACTTGAAATGCGTCAATAAAAAGAAGTATTTCTATTCAGTGGAGAGAGTGTCAGGCATCTATGTGTCATTTTTAATGCGTGATATTTATATACGGGTAATTGATATCTGTTTGATAATATAACATTTTTAAGATTGATTGACTAAAATCATAAGTAAATTTCATGCATAGGGTCTTTCAGATAAATACATACGAATTTAAAAACGTTGCTAGATCTTTTTCCTCTAAAAGTAGAAAACGCTATAATGCATTAGTTACGTTTAGTTACTTACGAAGTCAACAATTAACATTTAGAGTTTGTGACATAAACATTAAGCATGGAGTTGTCGAAATGTTCAGCGACATATCAGCGAACTTCGTTGCGCGGGCCGAAGGCCCGCAAAAATCCATACAGTTCCTACGCAGCGTGCAGTATTGAGAAATCCCTACAGTATTCTACGCAGACAGTTACACTGTTTGTAAGCGTTTTGGTGAATCTGGCCCACACGTCAAGGAAAGATAAAATTTGTAAGCCTTGCTTTCTAGCCAGCCTCAAAAGAAGCGTCAAGATCAATCCGACCATGTCATTTTCGACAATGGCTTGGAAGAGGCTCGTCAGCACTACAACAATTCACAGAAGGTTCAAAGACCTTAGCCTAACCTTTTATGAACTAGGTATGAAGAATAAGTATCTCCTAACTAATGAGATCAAAGAAGTTTGTTTGTTGTTCAATAAAGTTGTGAAATTGTCATGGGACCTTAACGTCCCTCCTTACTGGTGTGAAGAAAGCATCAGGCGAGGAAGAAGGGATTTAAACCCTCGATAATGAATGAGAAAGAAGAGAAAAAATTAGAGAGGAAAGATACACCATAAAGAAAGAAATAAGAGAAATGAGCGACAGATGACAGGTAATATAATTAACCCTAGACACGGTTATTGTCCCTCTTGTACGGTTTGTCTATCAATTAAAGACCTTCATGTTTAGAAGTTTTTAAAATCCAACTTGTAATTCATTCCATGCATCAACTTATTTATAAATGAACAGTTTTTCTTTTTTGCTCTCTATTTCTACATGCACGATCCGCGAGCTGAAGCGCTCGGGAAATATTAATTTTCCGCACTGCCGACCAAAGTCTCCGTGATTACCGCACGCCGTAGACCTCGTTCCGGCCTCCCTGCTGCGTGAAGTGCCGCGCGCGTCGCCTGACTCTTGCAATCAAAGCCATCGTCAGCAATTAATTTCCAGCGGGTGCAACGGAGCATGTTTTGGTAGCCCGTTATCGCCCGCAAAACTTTGGCACAAACAACCGTATCCGTTTGTTCGAAGGTCATCCGTCTGTTGCAACCAACAACAAACCTAATGGTTGCTCCTGACTGCAATCAAGCAGTGCTGCAGCAGGCAGCAACACTTCATGGTGATGTACCGCCATTTACATCTTCCCCATGCTTCTCTTCGCTTCGTCAGCAGCGTCTCTGCCGTTTTAGCTTCCTCTGCTATTGAGTTTCTCACCATACCACTATTTAGCTCCTAATAATTTTGCAACATCTGTTTCAAAATATCAGTTTCATTTTCCACAACGTTGCCACATTTCGTCGACTTATTTGGTTTGAAAAAGATACTGCTTATAGAGGCCTCTACTCTTTTTTTTGCAACGTAGACCTTTCCAATGGATTTCATCACGCTTTTCAAACATTTTAATTCACTGAGTGTCCTTCCAATCGATTAATTTTTGGAATTTTCATCGTCGCTCAGACGGCCAATAAAAGTTTGTTCGTCTATTCCCAGCGGCCAAAGAGGCGCTCATCTCATAGCAGGACTGCATCACATTAATTTTCCCCTATTCAGTTCCAGACTCAGTTTTGGTAATTCCAATTTTTTCGTAGTTGGAGTTCATTCAGCACTATGCAATCATTTTAGTTTCCTCATTTGCACATTTTTCTGTAGTTTTCAAGAAAGAACAGTGATGATCACACTCTTGCAGTACTTGAATTGTATTGCGTTTTCCACGTTCCTCATAAAACTCGTCTTTTGATGAGAAACGACTCACCTCACCAGGAAACTTCTGGCTTTAATTACGAAAATTAGTTAGCTTTGACTTGTCGAACACATGACGTCTTGCTATATGTGTCACCACATTCTTCTACTAATTCAAATGTTTGTTCTATGAGAAGTCGACAATTCGCGAAAAATGTTCATAAACAGTGCCCAGTGATTCTCATATTCGTTTGGTGTGCATATTTGTTATTTTAAAATTCAAATGCTAAAGGAAAGGAAAAATTTCTTGATATCAAAAATTTTTATTTCTTTCATTCTCGTACTTTTTTTAGGCGAAAGGATTTCATAGATATGAATTACAAGTTCATTTGCTTGTCTATCAAAAGACATTAATGCGCCATTTCAACTATTCATTTTAATTAACAATTCTCACCTTTTCCTGAATTATTTTCACAGATGTTTTCAATTGATCCAGTTTTCTAAAATACGAAACGCTCCTCATTGCCACTGCATTGACTCCAGTCAAAGCACTCGTCCTTTATTCTCATCTTTCGTTCAGTCGATCTTTACGAAGCTTAACTCAGAATATCTGCACATCTCGCAAGGCAGTATCTCGCAGCGCAAGTGCGTCTTTTATCACCCGGACCCTCAGCGCCACTTCCACCTGCGCACTCAATCTTAAGTACATCTCTCTCACTTCCCATCGTTTGGTTCTGTGTCCCTCGCCCTTCTCCCCCTCTATGGACACACCGTTTCCCCCTCTGGACGATCCCAAGGAGAAGCGGCGCAGCAAGGAGCGCACTCTCAAGAAGTTGTACCGCTGGTATCCCTGGCTCCGGCGCTTCCGCTTCTTCGCCCTCGACTGGCTGTTGCTGTGCATCTTTGTCATTGGTGAGTACTGGAGCTTCGTTCAGCCCAGACCTAGCTGTAGTGCTTGCTATATCCTGCTTAATTAAACATCGCGCCATATTGCAGCTTAGTTCTGTTAGTGACTTGAAACACTCCTGCTCAGTTTAGTTACTGACAATATGGTTTGTTTATGAGTATAGAGATTTTTAGCATTAGTGCTGAATTATGTAGCTTGTAGCTTTGCTGCTCGATTTAGAAACTCGTAACATTTCTGCTCAATTTTGCTTAGATCCATAATACGTGATTCATCAAAAAGTAGTTTTGTAGCTTAAATGAGTTATGAAATTTGCCGGTGCTGATAACTCAACTAATTTCTTGAACTAACAAACTAAATCAAATGCAACAGTGGTATAGTTTCAGGACATTTTACGTTAGAAGCAGAATTCTTCAGCTTTGGTCAACAATGCATGATAAGATCAAGTTTCCATCACCGAATGCGACTGTTAAACGGACTACAACGCGATAGTGATGTTGAAACATAAGTTGTATAAACGCTCGAAAAATAATAGTTTGATATCACTGCAATCCTCCAGAACAGAACTATTTCTATCTCCCACGAAAGGTAATGAATTGGCGATATAAAACGAAAAAGAAATGTTAAAAGACAGTCTAATTGCAGCATTATCCGTACTGTAAATACTGTACACAACATGGCAGAGCTCATTAAACTTACATACATTAGCGATGTTCTGGAAAATTTCAAATGAAAATGTCGCAGTTAACGAGTGTCTACTGCTCCTTTAGTCATAATTGGCGGAATAACAAATTTCTTCGACAGTGGACAATCCGGAAGTGCGGTAAATTGACTAACGACTTGAACGCTAACGTGAGTAAACTATACATCAAACGGGCGAATGACGTACAATGCTTGCACTCGTAGGCGCGTGAAAATATTTTTCAGGTAGAGTTACGAAAATTTTTTCAGACAAGTTCGAGCACCATCAATGCTTCGTGTGCTTGAGAAAGCAGTAAAATTAGGCTGGCAAAAGATATTGGGATACCAGGATGGTAACACGAGAATTGTGGTACTTTGTTCACTGAACATTAACAAACATTCACAAGCGCAAGCAAATTAAATACTGTGAAGGGTTCAATTTTAAGAACAGCCAAGCTGTATCACTCTCACTTTCAAGTCGTGGATTATCCTGGAGTTCATTAGCCAAAAGCATAAGCCCAAATTTGAGGAGTGGTAGAAACATAAGACCAAATTCAAGTTTTGCACAAGCAGAAGTCAAAACTAAAGGAATAGTGCTCAAGTTCAGGTAAGTCCACAGCCAAAATTTAAAAATTGGTGAAAGCATAGACCCGAAATTAACACGTTTTCAGCGAAGATACCCATCGGTGGTGACCTAGGAGATTTTCCTAATGCTGCTGACCGACCTGCAGTCACTAACTTAATTTTTATAAATACTTATTGAAAGCTAAATGAAAGCACGATCGAGTTAATGTTTGCATTTTCAAAATTACTTAATACAACTTACTTTAAATTTGAATTGAATATTGAACTTCAGTTAATCCTATCACAGGAACGCGTTAAGCAGTGGTGGATGCATACATCCAAGTTTAAGCGTCATCAACACGGAATGCGTAGGAAGTCAGTGCGTGTGTAACAGGGTGACATTTAATAATTTGAAATATAAAAAATTGAAATTTACAAGAAAAAATTCAATCTTCTGCAGGAATAAACGGGGAAGTCCTAACACAATGTTCAGATATTTTATTCCACCAGTCGTTTTACAACTCCAAGGAACAACATGCGGTCCCTATACCCTAACCTCCTGAGCTATGGCGAAATGCCCAACAACCCTGCCGTCACCTCACTCTTTGCCCTCAAAAGAACTACACGGTAGTTCCGGATCTCTCAAAGCCTTTCAAGACAGTGCTGACGATCTTCATGAAATCTTCACACTCAACCAAAACAGAAAGAATAATATTGAAGAAACGAGCAAACCATAAAAAGACAACTGGGCAACTCTATTGCCAGGTTTCACAGGCAAGAATCCGAGCGCATTTCACTCCCTGTTCGTTTCTTTCTTGAGGTGCAGTGGCCGCTTCCGCCGGCTGAAAAAACAAGCTCAGTTGCTCAAAATATGGCATCGTCAAACGAGCGCAATGCGCGTTCCTACAGTAAGATGCTCATATCATCGAAATAAGAAATCAGAGCTCCTGACGAACACACATTTGATTGTTTAACTGCAGGTCTTCCATTACCTGAAAATGGCGTGTTTGTGTCCTCCGTCCTTTGTAAATGGTTTGTGTGCCTTTAGTAGTTCATGTAGATAGCGTGTAAGCATTCAAAAATTTTTATAGCTCACAATTCAGTGGTCGTGAAGACGGCCTGTGCGCCTTCAATAGTTCTGGAAAATACGTTATTTATTTTTTGTCTTCTGTGTCTTGAGGGACCGTGATTTTAATGGGTGAGAGGGTCTCATTTAATAAGCTAATGGCCTGAATGCTCAAGTGGGCCAGGTTTCTAGCACAAAGACGGATAACCTCGACGTCACAGGCCTTCTAATGCTCTTGTCATTGGCTGTGATCTGTGCGTGTTGATAAGCATTGACTTCAGTACGAAGCTAAGTTAGAGCGAAGGAGCCTCGGCATCTTATCAATGGTACAGGTTAACAATAACGATAGTAATAAAATGTGAATAGTAAAAGCAAAAATGTGTTTGTGGAATAATGTCACGATGGGGGTAATTTACAGAGCAGCGTTATTAAGGAGAGTCAGTCCCTTGGAGTATTTAAACTAAAGCCTTAACGAGACTGAGTCTAAAAATTCAAAAAAATACTTGAGTAATTGCTTTCATTGTGCTCAGTGCAAAAATATGACAACTTTTTACTAAATTCGTGCAACCCTTGTCTCGGGAAAACTGATAAGATTTACAAAGGTTACTAAAGGCAGGAAAGTTGAACAGAACAATTAGTTCAGAAGAAATTTTGCAATTTGAACCGTTTAGAATCTGGCTCCTCTGGTATTTCAAAATAAAACTAGGAGCATCTTTCGTTAAAAAAGAAAGACAGGACTAAGAAATAGGTCTCTGTGATTGCCGAAAGAAGACTCCCAGACCCACAAAGAAATTTCATTCTAAAATAACCGGTAAATCCGAGCTCACACTGGCAGGAGGACGCTGGGGGTGGGCCGGAGTAGCAAAATGCGGCTTATTGAGTTAGCAGAGGAGCAGTGTTCTCTAACAGGAGCGACCTGGGCGTGCGTGAGGGGCGAGCTGAATGTTGCCGGTCTGGTGGCCCCGCGTGTGTTGTAGAGCGAACCTAAACGTGAGTGGCAAGTGAAATGGAAAGATCCTATTAACACTTTGACCGTGACGTAAGCAGCCGGTGTGCACAGAAGGAATTTTTATAATGTTGCTGACCGATCAGCAGTTGCAAACTAAATTTTTATGAGTACTTAATCAAAATTAAATAAAGGTACCATCTAGTAAATGTTGGTTATTTTCAAAATTGTTAAGTACAACCGATTTAAAATTTCAGTTGAATTTCAGTTTCACAAAACGCAGTCAACGTGTTAAACATAATCACATTCCCATTTAAAAAGTGTAAACCTATCTATACATTAAAGAACAAATAATTAAATATTCAGCGATGTATCAGTGAGCCACATTAAAAATTTGATGGATGGAACAGCGTTCCGTCATCTAAAATTTGATTAAATGATCAGTTACAGTCCATCAGCTCAAGTTATTAAAACAAACTTGAATGCTGCTAATAAGAAAAGTGTACGTGAGAACTAAGATGAATCTACACCAGTACTTTCGAATTGCCAAATTTCAATACGCATCTCAAAAATTAAGTCCATTAGGTTAATTATTATTGTAGGTATTCACCATGAACAGCCATGTTCGCAGTGCCAAGCGGAGCGACTTCGAAGAACTTCCAGATGCTCGCTCTATTCCTGTTACTGCACAATCAATCAATAGGTACTCTAGGGAACAATTCACTTTTAATTGCACAAACTGTTTGGAATTTGTACCCAACTGGAATGATGAACTCACTTATATGCATGAGTGTACCAGTCTCAATTGCATCATAAGTTCATTAAAATTGTTTAAGCGCGGATAGATAAAAAGTTTAAACCAGTTTGATGGTTTGGCACGAAGGAGTCACGCGTGGTTCTATGAAAATTAAAGGGGTATCTTGACATGTTTCTATGTCTATCTTAGTAAATTTCAGTAACTTTTTCAATGATCATCAATATTTAATAATTTGAACATACACAGAGATGTTCATCGTATTGAAAAGCGATGAACTGCCACACAACAATCGAGATTAGAACATCGTACACTTATACGCGATGAAAACAGCATGGAACGTCTTCTACGTTTGATCTCATAATTTATTTCTACTCCGCCAGCACATATACAGAATTGTTTTTCTTTCAGCTGAACGAATAAGCCGCACGTGAACCAGGTTATGGCATTAGCGGAAACATTACCCAGTTTTTGTAGAACTGAAATAAAAAAAATTTTGTACCCAGATCGGGAAACAAACACGGTGATAGAAAAAAAGTGATATACTAAAAGTAATAATTTATGATTGCTCATGTAGATAGTATGATGCGAAGTATAAACTCAGAAAACAAAGATCGATCTCAATAAACGTTAATCTTACACCGTACGCGTCATGCTCAGCGTCTATAATATGCGCTGTTGTGCCACTGTGTGATAAGAGCATTAGCCACATACAAATTTCCCTCAAAAAACTAAAAGTTTTAAATTAACAGCGTGGGACAATTCAAGTACAATAAGCGCATGTTTAACATTTAGAACTCCAAATCAGGTGCGCTTATAAATTTTTAGCAGGCAATGCACGTTCATCTAAAAAAGCAATAATTTCAAATTTATATATGTTAGATTATTCAACTACGATCGTATCATTTATCATTTACGTAGCCGTTTTGGAAACCGAATGAAGTGTCAGCAATTAAGTTGACGTTCGCCTCTGAAGAGCTTTTGTTCAAACCGTCGCGGCAGCGGATAAATTGATCCCCGAACCCCAGATTGCACAAGCTTATGGAGCTAAAGGTTGAAGTATAATTTCATTGTGACATGTTGGAAGAGAACCCTTACTTCAGGCCGAAAAGGTATTCCACGGCAGCTGTAAAATAAACTGCTCATTGTGCACTATAATCGTTATTACTAATCCCAATCACTCGAATCAGTCAGAGCTGATGACTTGTTTTTTTACTCCTGATCGGTAAGATCTGTGATACATTTCCACTGTGATCGGTTGCATCCGATCATCAACCGTGCTGCACCACCCAATAAGTTCTGCCAGCAATTATATCCCGTTTGTGAGCACGTCAGACTAATCCAATTCTCATGCTAATTGAGAGAAGAGCGCGCATTTAACATGGAAAGAAAAGACCCATAACACAACGAAGGCTCTGACAAATTGTATCGCTTCCTACTCAAGGGGATCATCGCTAACAAGATAGAATTCAGCGCTCCAGGGAGATGAACTCTCGCCCGGCCATCATTAATCTAAAGCAACCCAAGAATAAGGGGAAAAACACCCCTCGCTTCCCCTCGCCCTGCTTGGAAAAATTGAGTTTTTTACTTCCCGTCTCCCGATGGACGGACTCAGTGACCTCATGATCGAGTCTTTTTACGAGGACTCTCCCTAACGATGATGTAGCAAAAATATCTTACTGAGAATCACTTGAATCATTTCTTAGTTGATATTTTCAATTAAATTAAGTAGATGTTCGATAAGCCAAGCCTTTAAATACTCCATTTTTAAGCGTGAACGCACATGAACTTTAAACCTTGCACAGTGACTCTGTAAACGCAAAAAAATACATTAAAACTAACCTCGAAGTCAAGTTTGAAACGCGGAAGAGCGGCGCATGAAATATGTGACGTTTCTACGACCTCTCTTCAAACTCTTGCACCGAACCATGAAAAAGAAACATGTACAGTAAAGGAGAATGTAATGGACTTGGAGCGATCATTTTCAAAACCTAAGAGGGGATTTTTCAGTTAAAATTAATCTCCAGGATCTCATTTGTGGGATTAAAATGCTGCTGCCTCTGGAGAGACGGAGAACTCATCCTTTTTCCATAAATGCCCCGCTAAGTTACTGCGAATTTTGTATCTTCTCTGAAGATATCCCATTGCAAAATGAGTAATCGTAGCACCAACACGAAAATGTCAATCACACAGAATGGAGTACAACGGGAATAATTTCCATTTGTTAAAAAGTCCAAATCGTGCGCCAAATTATATTAAAAGAATACTTTTTTATTCATTGGATAAGACGAAGTTTTAATGATAACCAAAATGTACATCCCTTACCTTTGTAGGTTAACTGTAGCTTTAAGGTGGTTCTGTCATTTACATTTTCTTCATGTTCGACTGTACTTCAAGCTTTTCCTCCACACTTGTGTTTATCATTTTAAATGTAGTAGTCTTCTTCCATTATGCAATACGAACTTCTCGCATTAAAACTAATTTTCACGTCCACACAAATTATCCAGTGTTTGTATACATTCCTCACTCCACATTTTTTTGTTAAAATCTTTTACTCGGTAATGGGTCGAGATCCGAAACGTCCATTTTGACATCGATCAGAAACATGTTAACATATGAACACTTTTTTTTTTTTCGTAAATATTTTAATGAAATTGTACACTGTAGGTAAAATCTTCCTTCATTTCCGTTGACATAACCCACAAGCAAAATCTTGATTCGTTGCATGAACACGTTTATTACAAACGTCGTCATACAATGGCGGACTAAATGCCAAACCATCAACAAATGATGAAGTATCTCAACTTGCTATCATTTGCACTGCATCAAATGATAACATATTATTCTGAAGGAAAAATTTCCTAATATTTTACGCATTGAATAAAACATGAAACGATTACGAAATTGCAGTCTCTGATAACCGTGTAAATATCTGTTCAGAGAGCCAGTTTTTGAACACGTCCGTGGAACACATCTCAAAACGGAGGCCTTCGCATGGAGCCTTACAGTAATTTAACTTCATACAAACTATTCGCGGGACGAGGACCTTTTTTCCTTTGCCACAGCGGCTTGCGGTTGCTCTGTGGAGAACGGTAAATGGATGCTAAATAATTCAGCATATAATAATATAGTTTTTCGATTGTTTACTTTGTAAGTCACTCTATCTTACGCTGTAAATTATGATGAGGTATTATGTAGATGATAACTGGGAACTGTGCATTTTTGTTTCTCATTGTAATTTATTTAAATTAATCAAAATTAATTCCGACGTTATTCCATCACAAAAATTTGAAATAAAAAGAAAAAGGATATGGGTGTAAACTGCTTACTTAGGAAAAGTTTTGAGGGAGCAATTATTGGTCTAACTTGAAAATTTTACTTTTACGCTACCTTGAAACCAAAAATATTTGGTTTCACCGTTCTACCTTCAAATTCTAACGTGAGACTTTTAAGAAGAATGGTGTAATTACTTTAATTTCAAGTTCATTAACCCATTAATCTCGTTGAAGAGTTTCTAAATATCTCATACCGTGACTCGCATCGCAATTGGAGGGTAAAAATGCAGAGTGGCCTAACCCACAAAACACAGAATTTTAGGAAACTCAAGTTAGAGGCGTGGTCATCGCAGAGTTGCCAAACTGGTTTTTCCTAGCCAAGTTACTAACTAGGAACTAACTAGAATCTAGGCCGTTCTGCCTGAAAGATATCCGCGCCGCTATAAGGTGAAATTATCACTTAATACGCTCTGCCAGTTTTGACTTCTACTTTGTGGGTTAGGCCACTCTGCATATTTGGCCTCCAATTGTTCTATCGATTAGATTTAATTAAATTTTATGTATTGCTCTGTGTTTCTAAAAATCACTCATCTTCATCAATTAATTTTTACAGGCACACAAGGACACAATTACAGTTTTGTGTGCCCCACTGAGAAATAGCTCATCTCTGCAAATTCTCACAGATGACAAAGAACAATTAGTTTTATGTTACGTCATCATTATTAAATATTCATATTTGAACATTCAAATTACTAAACGAGACAGTAATTTCTTCAGCTTAAGACATATTTCATAATTTCTTTTCAACGAAATCGTTCAAAAACCACTAGCACCCCCATCTAAATTTCTCTATGGATTAGCGTTAATTACAACATAAACCTGAAATATTTTGCCTGTTATAAGGCGGTGATCGACGCAAATCTTGGCTCATTTAAAGACAAAAGGACGCTCAGTCACTGCAGGTTGCGTTGTACATCAACCAGTATTGCAGCTCCTTCTCAAGCGATAGGATATCATACCTTTGCCCTCTACAACTGCCATAAAAATTGCGGGCTTCCAAGAACTTTCCTACAACATCAAAGCGCTCAGTTTGACAAAGACATCAAATAAGTTCAGATTCATTAGAATATCGCGCGCACTCACACAAAAACAATATTTTCAGACAGTCCGGCTCACCCAAAGATCCATGCGTTAGACAATTGATGATCTCTTGGACATGATCTCTGTTGAACGTCAAAATTGAATTCACGCACAGCAAACACAAGATTAACAACGCTTATTTCGAGAGCGCAGGGATTTTGATTTCGACGCACGTCTCCCAGGAGCACTGGAATGATAGAGCACAGCCCGCGACACAAGACAGGGAAGGCGGCAGCAGATCTGCTGCGCTGCAGATAAGCCTTCGGAACCCCTGATGGATGACGGGTGGGATTGTACGAGGGGCACATGCTTCAAGACACAATATGACGGCCGATAATGGAGGCTACGCTCCGATCTACTGATAAAAAGCAAGGTAATGAGGATCGAGTGCCAATGAAAAGCGCATTGATGGGAATTGGGAGCACTGGAAACGCCCTAGAAAAGGGCCATGGTATCTAAAAAGGGGGAATTTTCAGATTCCTTACTGCTAGGATTTTTGCATTTCAGGTTTATCTAGACAGAATGCATGGAAATAGGCCATGAGTGTCATTCAGGATTAACTAAAACACAGGGAATGAAATGATTTGATATAATAATGCAAAAAACAGTTATGATTTATAAAACAGTAAAAGCACTAAACTACGGTCGAAGCAGGGGCTGTGTGGGGGTAATCTATTCTCAATTCGGCTACAAGAAATGAATTAAAATTCCCAACATATATGACACAGCAACCGTTTTGGCAACATTTATACTTCGTTGTTAACAAAAATTTACGTTACTGTTATTAATTTTATAACACTTTAACGCATGCAGAGCCCGAGTACACCAAGGTTTTATGGAAGCTCTCAATTCACCAATTCTGTGAATTCAAAACGAGAGATCTTTGTTTTCAATTTCATTCTCACCTATCCGCATCTCATTTACATTATATCTAACCTTTACAATTGTTACACCATATATTGACGTTATTTTTCGAATTTCTACGTTTTCACGACTCATTTACAAAACATTTTCTGAATCAGATTTTCCCGCTAAAGATTTAGATTTCCAAGTTTCCCACGGCCCACTTGCATCAAATTTCATAATTCAAACTTTTTAACAACCCTTTTATATTATATTTTAAACTTCAAACTTTCGACAAGCCCCTCACAATACCACTCCAGAGGTACACATATCAGTTATATGATGAAGGCGGCGACCACCGCGAGAATATCATTTCTTGGCAAAGTAATACACTTATTAATAAACGAAGACTGAAAAAAACTAGCACTCAACGGACGAACTGTTAACGAAGAACGTTCCAGGAAGGGTACGAGTGGTATAAATTAACGCACGCATTCTTTGTCTCAAACAAACGAGGTTTGATGCGTGTTCATAATTTGGTCGGACTTAAATTTATTCCAGGTATAAAATATTGTGGTAGTAAGACGCACATTTCACCGATCACTCCCGCCTAATTCTTCTCCATTCTAGAGTCAAATCTTTCAAAAATAAATTGCTTTAAAAAAAGGCTTTATTACAACAATACCAGCGGTTCCCCTTATCCTAAAATATAAAGTAAAGTATGGAACAAACAATGAACAAATAAATACAAAATGAGGAATAATTTTTTTAAGCAGCTCACGGCATAACCCATTCAACAGAGTAAAATATCTAGTGAACGGTAAGACTAGTTACATTTAAAATTTCTCATTAAGTCCCATTTGATAAATGCTTAACTGGTTACGATTATTTAACCCTTTACGGACTGGTAACGTTGAACTAATTCATATCTAATGAGTCACACTCAATTTATTATTAACAGACTGGTAATTTTTAGCAAATCCTGAACTAAATGATTACGTTAAATATCTCTCACTTGACTGGTCGCACAGCTCACTTCTGAACCGAACGTTGAGAGCCGGTTAATATGTCACCTACCATCTCATCACTGTCGTATGCGGCATGTTACAGGAGCCATATTTACGAACAAATTACTTCATCGTAGCGGTACAGTTGTCAGCGCAAGTACTTTAGTGGATTTGGCTACGCATTGTTTTGGTGAAAAACTGCTCATTAAAGAGTTAAATCGACAAAAGCACTTTCGTTGTAAGCTAACATTCAAAGCATTAAGACGCTGCAAGGATTTTACTTGTTTGAAAATGAGACACAACATGCGCACGTTCCTTTTCCCATCACTTGCTGCGGGGACAAGTATTGCAGGAGTAAGAAATTAGTTTAAAATACTTTGAGGTTCAAAATCATCGAACATTTTTAGAAACAAAGAAATACAGTTTCCTATCTTGCCTAATAATCAAAAAATACTTAATAGTTTAAGTATATTGAGATTCTCTGATTTATTTTAAAGCCTTCCTGAAAAAACGAAGTTCCTAACCCAATTTTCACAGAAAACTCTTGGTTTAGTAGAAAATGTGAATAGGATAACTATAAAAAATTTTTTCGATGAGACCTAGTTGGCAGATGTTTTGTTAATGACCAGAATTTCACAATTTGTGAAATAATATTACGTTACCATTTGTTATCGTTGAATAAATTGAACACTGTTCGTTCATTTTAAATCCGGGTTCCGTTTAAAATAAATAAAAAGATTCAAAAAGCCAATTACGACCAGCGTTTGTTCATTCGGAACTTCAGCCACGAGTTTATTCATTTATTTAGACAAGTCCGTGACATGATAAGTAAATAACAGCGTTTATATCAGTAAACAAATTGCATCTGATTTGAGTAACACAATGAGCTTTTCGAAATAAAATGCTTTGGTCAGAAATATGAACTTTACTTTAAAATGAGAACTATGAATTTACAGGTACATGATCGTGTATAGATTCACAGATACACCATGGCTTACGGTCATGGCGGTGTGAACTGGGTAGACGAGACAAGATACTGAAGGAGAAAAGCTAGGTAGGATGTAACTTTTTGATGAATGACTGATGAATTATCGAACGATCAGTGTTGGTATGATGGAAAACTGCAGCCGAAGAGCCCCAATTCAATCAAAAATTTCAAAAGATATTAAATTCAGTGAACATTTGAACTCCGTTGTGATAACCTGGAGCACTAGATTACGAAGGTAAAAATACTAGATTTCAGAACTATTTCTGAACGCTCAATGATTCAAGTGATTTCCAACAACGCGTACCGCAGTGATTTAAGTTGAAAGTTGAATTGAACTGCCCTCGAGGCAAGCCTCAAAGAAGGCGGTGTGGCCGAGAGAACTCTTAGTACAAGTTAATACAAAGGGATTTTCTGTTAACGTGGACCTTTTGATCCGGAGAATTTTTCAAATTGTCTTGTATCACTCGAAATAATTTCTCGGCCCACTTACGACCATGCTTAAGCCGAATGATCATCATTGTTTCTAATTTCAATAACACTTGATTAAATACGTACATTACAGATAAGCAATTCATTCATTGGAAACAATTTTCCGATAACCCTTGATTCAGCACGTATATATTAGATAAGCTGTTTATTTAAAAAAAGCAATTAATTACCGTATATTGGAAACAAACGATACAACACACATTTCAAGTTTTCAACCACATAATAGGATGAAATAATTTCACTGTGCTGTAGAACTATTCATCTGATTTACGCATGCATAACTTGCATGATTTTGACTATTCGAATGAAGTCAAAAATAAGAAATACCACGAAAACAACACGAGCATAAAAATTCTCAAGCCAAAATTTAACTTTTTTGAAGACAGATATAAAAATTCTAGGGCTTTTTGCAATATTAAATTCAATAACTTGGTTAAAAATATTAGTTAAACATAATAAGTAAATTACACGAACCAATCGAGGGAGCATTGAAGGCTCTGCTAGAGATAACATAGAACTATCGGTGCATGGCAGGCCAAAGTTGGCCATGATGGTTGATTTCATGCAAGTCAGCTTTTATAGAAAGAGTGACGTTAAACCTAGGGCTGACGTTTTGAAAAAAACTCTTACATCAGCTAACGTTTAAACAAGAGCAGACAACTGAATGAAAACTGAAATTTAAACAACAGCTGACGTACAAACAAGAGTTGACGTGTAAACAGGATATGATGCATAAACAAATGGGAAGAGAAGTTTCTAAGTTACAGAAAAACTGAATCCGTCAGACGCACAGGCTAGAGGTGCTAAGAGAATTCGATCCCCGAGATAATTTCAACAAGAAACTGTGACTCGGAACTCAGAGGTTTAGCACAGAGAGAGCTAAATTGTTTAAAAAAAATTAAAAATCCTCCAAGTTCAGATTTGCTCACCTACAACGTATTTGCCTGAAATACGGGAACGTATTTTAGACATCCTTGGAAAATATCAATACTAGACGATAGTAAAATAAAATCATTAAATTTATCAGAAAATACGTTTGAGAAAGCAGTAATAACATGTTGCTTCAATAAAGAAGAGAGCAGCGCTGCGTAGTTTGTTGACAGTTGACATCGATTTGTGCTAAATATACGAGTACAGTCCTGCATATAGTCTGTCTAAGAGAGGGAGCAGTGCATTACTCATAAAATCGCTTCAAGTGTGTGTATTGAGTGAGGTCTTGGACTTGAATAATCCTACAAAAGATTTTGGCGAAATCTGACCTAATCTGTGTAATAATCAGGAAGTCAGAGCTGCGAATATCCCAAGTCTCAGCTTTGTGTAATCAGGTCTTAGCTCTGCATAAACAAGTCGTGACTCTGCGTAATCAGTAGGTCTAATCAAGTTCAGTATAACAAAGTCTTAGCTCTGCGTAATCAAAAGTGCCTTATCGTTACATAATCAGGGATGCTGTAGGACCAAACAATCTAGGTACAGACCATCATGAACAGAGCCACATTGGGCCCGTATTGAAATTAGACCCAACATGAACCAACACGTCAATAGCGTTAGCGTCGGCCCGATACTGGTAAGAACGGAAGAGTCGACTCTGTAACTGGAGGCACAGGAGCTCGAGCTTCATCTGTCATGCAGAACGAGCGTTCGCCGGACGCCATCAATATTTACAGGAACATTGAATTCATCCTTCACATGCTGGTCTTCACTTATTCATCAAGTCCGACTCTCCCTCAATCAATCTCGAATTAAAAATACCTGACTGGAATGTTCAAGCTAACTTGAAGGCATATTGGCGCAGCAATATTCAGGAGGGCATTGATTGCGTAGGCTACAGGTACTAGAATAATTCGTAGGTTTTTATCATTTCGCTCCCGACAACTGATGAAACGAAGGGTTTAATGTTGGGTAAGTTAACATTTGGAATTCACCTGTTCAGGAAAGGTTAAAATGATTTTTTGTTTCTAAGTTGACTTTAAAAAATTCAAAGATATGTATGTGAAAGTAGAAATCATTATTTGAACTCAGAAATAGAGAAACAAATCAACCATTGAATTTGGCAACGCTTCCTGTCAACATTTGTTGAAGCAATAATTAAAGCAAGTTTTTCCAGTTCTTCACGTGTTAAAATAAGAAGGAAATCACCCAACATTTTTACTGCACCATGTCAATCGTTAAAATTAGAATATAGAAGAATACAAAATTTTAGCGATTGACATGGTGCGGTAAAAAATGTTGAGTGATTTCCTTTTTATTTTAACATGTGAAGAACTGGAAATATTTCGTAGAGTTGAGAAGTTGGAAAAGAAAAGCAAGTTTTCACTAACTTCTGCCCTGTCTGCCAGAAAAGAATCGCCACCGACACTTGCGTAGTCAGGCCCGCGTACCGCAGCACCGCTCGTGTGACGGAAGGTCGCCACATCGCAGATGGCGAACGCGGCTGCGCAAACCGGCACAGCTTCACGCAGATTGCTTGCGCTAAGTGCAGCTGCTGCGTCCAAGTGGACACTTCAGCGCAGCCACTTCGCAGCACTGACGATGTCAGTTATACGAATTCGCCGCCGATTGACGGCGGTCCGCTCAAATCGCGAAGGCGATTTTCAATAGGCCTTTTGATCGAGCAGCACGTTACTCGCGTCACCATCAAATCAACTGTTCAGTTTCCGACGTGATTGTAATCCTTCACGTAGCCTCGAGTACATAACATACGAATACACTACGTTTTAATTATATTTCTGTATTTAAGCTCTTTATTCCTATTTAATTTAACCTCACCAGGCGATAGTTCCTCATCAACTTCCTCCGCTGGCAACACTGCGTAGAAAGGATCCCATTACGCCCACGTTCAGATTCCCTTCCGACTCTGACGCCGACAATCAATTTTAGTTGTCGTTACATAATTTAGAACGTTCGATTTTGAGCTTGAAATTTAGAATTAATAGTTGTTAATTTTTAATGGATTTTCTAATCTACGACTGATTTGAACTTTTATTAGCTTAATGTGCGAAAAATTTAAATTCTAGTGCGATGAGAATTTTCAATACGGATTTTTTTACTAGCGTTTTATGTAGTCACTCATTCTAAACTCTTATAGCTTTCACTCCCAGTTTTTCACGCGAATTCCCTTTACCGTAAGTAAGAGTTTCCGGGATACGTCCAAATTTCAGGTAAGTCTCGAAGTCCCCCCACCTCCTCCCCTAGGCCGGCACTCGACGCGCCCTCGAGGAAGGTAATGAGGCGGGGCGCCTCGTGCCCGCCGCCCGAGTGCCCTCCGGTGCCCCAAGTACCTCTCGGCAGTGCCCGATTGACGGACAAATTGACCGCCACCCGAACCACGAGACAAAATTATGTGCCCCAGAATAATACGTCAAAAAATAACCTATCGAAAAATGCCGTCATCGAGTAATGAACGGCCAAACGATCCGTTACTTAATAACTTAAATAAAATATCGTCGTTGAATGGTGAATGTAAGAATGATTCGGTAAAATAACGTTGGGTTGCAAAATAACACGTAATAAAATCATAAATAGTAAAATGATATGCAGCTGAAAAATAACAAAATGATTTAGGTGAAAAATAATGATATAGAACAGAATCAATAATAACAAAATAACATGCAGCTGAAAAAAACAACAAAATAATATGTCACAGAATATAGTCAAAAAATGTCAGAGCCGACAACGTTGGTACAATTGCTATAGTCGGTTTGGTTAGGTCGGTAGTAGCAGAATTGAAAAGCCGTCTTTACTGCTTGATTCCAGTTACATCTTTTCTGAGAAGCGGGAAAAATATTATTGCACGATAACATTGAAAACTGTACGTCATAGTCTAATTTATATGAAGGTCGTGAAATAATTTATATGTTATTGATTGATACTGGCACGTAAACAAGCAATTTACCCGGTGGTACACATATGTGCCAATGGGCCGTCAAAGCGCTAAACTCCGTCACGCATTTGGACTGCGTGAAGCCGCGCGTGTGGCTACTGCGTCACGGACGGTACGCACTAATCCGAATTCTTTTAAGGAAAAGAATCCGAATTCTCTCAAATAAAACTTGGCCAACCACATCGAGCAATAATACCTTGTCATGGAAAGGAGAGAAGTTGAAAACAAACCGATTCCCATACCTCAGAAGGCATGTAACAGTTTTTAAACCAGCATTTTTACAATTGCTAAGAATTTAGGTATTTTTTGACTAATTTCTGTAAAGCGAAATTGACATCACCAAATATTCAGAACATTTTATTTTCATCAAACAGCGAATTCTGAAAATGAATGTAATAATCCGTTCCCTCATGCTTTGACTCAGAGTAAAATGAACGAGTTTTTTCCCGCTCTCAATTTCGGCGCGCAGTATGCTTTCACTACGCGGTTGTGCGCAAAATTGCAAAAAAGCTTAATGGGCTTTGATATTTTCTCTGGTATGTTTGCCATCTTCTTAGAAATTGTGAGTGTAAACTGACAGCATTAGTGCCCTCAACACACGAGGGGCATTTCTTAAAAGCCGCAGGAGAAGAACAAATTAGTGGGATTTTTAGAAAATCGGAATCTATTTTGAAAGGCGGTAGGATATGTAGAAATTTTAGCAAACACATTTCACGGCGTTGGTAGGATTAATGAAAATGTATTACAATCAATGAATATTTATGAAAATAAATGCTGTTTATCACCGCCTTTAAGAATGATGACAACGATAAAATCATTCACTGGTACACCAAATGAATATATCTCACAAAATGCTCATTGAGTTCATTTGGCTTCCAAAAGCCAGGCTAACCTTCCTGCATGAGCCATACATGAGAGCGGAGAGCTTGAAATTGAATCAAACACAGCGGCTGCACGATATATGACTTCATTTGAAAGGCAAGCCAAGAAAACAGCCGAGATGCAGAAGCACATGAGCGAAAAAACGCCACTGAAAAAGTGGAGCGCCAACTCAGTGGACATAGCGAAGTTCCACAGCACGAGATCGTAGCGCGATGTCACCATCTTGAACTGAACATCGCCGGGATTATGAAAAGCAAAGCAAACACCCTGCACGGTTGAGCTCTTGCAGACGAGGGGAGACAATCCAGTGCCTTTTACTCAGATATGGGAAGCATTACGCACACACAAGATGAGAGAAAGTCCATGAAAATGAATTAAGATTCCCATCGAGTGCGTGAGGCGGCTCTAAGACCGAGAGGAAATTTGTGGGGAAGATTTGAATGTTTGAATAAAGCTCTTATTCAAGAAGAAATGTCATTGAAGAAGCTCTTTTTCGTATTCGTTTGTGATTTATTTAAGAACACGTGTATCTACATGGGGAACTTTCTCATCACATCCAAGAGCGCTTAACAAAAGGCAACGTGGTATTGGAATTAGGAGCAAACCGATATTTAATGCGTCACGCAAGCCCACATACATATAAAAGACAACTGATCTGCATCTTTGAAGTGCACAGACCAATCGTACATAACCGTATTATGTTAAACCAAGAAAATTCTACTCCAGTTTGCAATGTCTCGTAGTCGACGTTAATAATGCTGACACAATAAAAAAAATTGACTACTTTTTCCTATTTATTATCGATAAAATTCCCGGCAAATGAAAATGCGCTTCATCTGAGCAGATCTAACCAGCTGTTCTCGGATACTCTCGATGTTGCCTCAACACAACGATGTGAGGGAGAAATCATCACATTGCAGGATAGTTTAGGCCTCCCTAACCAAATGAACTGTGTTCTTAAGAGAGTCAATAGAATTTAGTGTAGAATTGAGGGGGAACGGAAAATCTAGGCACAAGATACGTTTTTACACAGGATTTCTTGCGCATAGAAACCGCGAGAATGAGAACCGCTTATAAAACAAGAAAATGTTGAGGAAAAATAGAAAATAAAAGGGGCTGAAAAAAGGCACAGCAGTGGACCAATAAATGAAGGTCCGTCAAAAAATAAGATTAAAATTAATAGTTTCAACAAACAGTAAGCCAACCAAACTATCAGCTTAGGACCTTACATATTCCCCCTATGAGCGCTAATTCCCATAAATACAATCGTTCCACGGGCTCCAGAATCCTACGCACACAATTCCTATGCATAAAAACGGCCTTCAAAGCATTTTACAGCGGCATGAAACTTTTCTAAAGTCTTTACTAGTGTCATTTTGGACTTCTAACATAGCCGCATCCAATTTGCTTGTTCCTTTACATACAATCAGTTTCAACAGGGGGCAGAATTAGTTATAAAAATAACCAGATCCAGCAGAGCATGGGAGGAGTAGACTGGTCTGAATCACTTGCACGTTCAGCACTATGTTAACGTTAACAGCGCCATAACAATAAATTTTGTGTTATTTGTCAGTAGGCATTTATGAAATGGAAAAAAACATGACAGCCGTAATGTACAGTACAACGAAGTCCTGGAATGTAAAACAATTCGATTAAAACTTAATGCCGTTATGCTTGGTTGCGGTGATGTAGCCAACATTTTATGTAGTTCAGCATGGATGTGGATATTTTTAGTGAGAAGCAATGTATTTTCAAAAACAAATTTGTTTAGATATAATAAACAAAAATCCTTATTTAATGAGGTTTACGAAATCCTCTATTTAGTTTTTAGACATGAACTTACTGAGAAAATTAAGGAGGGACAAGAAGGCTAAATCTTTTCTCTTGTGAAGAAACTCGACAACGCAACCAAAAGAAATTCCAGTTGAATTCAGTAAGATTTAACTTTTTTACGTTCTCGTCACCTCTCAATAACTTAGAACTAGGACAAAGCCGAAAGTTTTGTAACCTTCAAATTCACGGTAATTCAAGCCAAGCATTTCCTCAATCGATGAGGAATTAAAGATTCCAGTTGATCATCATCGACGGCAAGTCAGAGAGCCTGCTCACAAGCGGGCCATCATCTCCAATTTTCTACAGTTTCTGGGGCTCAATCAAGTCGCGTAATTGGTTATTCTGGCGGCGAATTGGGAAACGCAGCCCTAAGAAATGAACAGCTCGGGACGGTTCCGCTCTCAAGCGAAAAGCGGATTTGGTCGAAGGGATCTCACGCCGCAAACGATCTACTGAGATAAATTGGGCACTGCGCGTGGGAAAAAACGTGGTGGAACCTAGCTTAATTATTCTTACAGAATTAAAAGTGAAGTATTTCGATCATAGCATTTTTGAGAAATTCATTGAAATCAACGAAGAGTGGATAAGTGTAATTTTATTCGCTAATAGCATTTTTTAAAACCCGTGGGCCGAATCGGAGATAAAAGTTTCTCCTAAAATCAATTGTGCAGGAGACACGTTGCATCCACTAAATCAATCTACAGTGTTTTAGTGCAGTTCAAAAACATCATTTTGGAGATTAGTATACGAACCTTTACCTGTGTTTTCACCGGCCATATAATAACTTTGCAAGCTCGAGTCACTAAGCGAGGCGCAAAAAGCCTCTTGCAGAAACGATCAAAAAACGAACACTGTCGAAGGAGAGAAATGAAGCATTGAACTAATCAACAGAAACCGGATAAAAGGGAAAAATTTTAGCGCAAGCATTTAATTTGGAAAAAAGATTTTTCAATATTATCGAAAATGGTGAACATATTTGAGCAAACACAAATTGACAAAATTTACCCAACAAAATTGGTTTCAATGTAATATCACAGTACATCTTCCTAAATCACTATTAATTTTTCACAGTTGAAGAAACAAACTCACAACCTAAACTGCAAATCCAGTAAAAACCTGAGAACTTTTGATAAGGAAAGGCACAACTAGACTATCAAACTGTATTATCTTTTAAATTAATTTGAGATTATTCTTTTTTACAGTGTTCGCTAAGTAATTTAAAGAAGACATGTAAGTGAATCATATTTTTTTCCTTTCTTGCTTATGCTTTATGCTTCACTTCGGAAATCCTTCCTTTCCTGATAAGTCGCCATAGATGCCTTGTTTTGCCTACGGTGCTAGGTTTATAAATTGGTATGTATGTGCTTGTAGAAAATCAAACTTTCATGTCTTCAAGACCAAAAAATTGGTTTCACAATTATTGTCCCTCGCTGATCTCCCTTTAATTGAAGTGACAACGTCAGAAAATACCATATCGTAAATATTTATTTAAGTGATCAATCATCCCGCGAAGAATCATTGCAAGTAATAATTATTCCAGAAAATAATTGCCCCCGCAAACAATCATTGCAAGGAGCATTTATAATAGTATTTCAGTGTACTATCACTGCGGCAGGAAACTATTCTGTATAATTTATGTGGTTTAGCACAATAGAACTCAATCTATAACGTATAACTGAATTTGAATTCGGCAGTTTTTCAAGTGGTGACAATCTGTTCTCCAACTTTAAATTATTAAATGAGATTTTTCGAATTGTTCCATGGAATCTGAGAATAGCATTGTTTGGTGTGCGATAAGAACTAATATGGTTACGCGAAAAAAGTGAATCGTCGGAACTGCATGCAGGCATGCTAACGATCTTGGGAGCAAAGCAAGATTATAAAACTTTGAATGATCACACAAACAAGGAAGAACCGTTCATCAAATCAACATTTAATATTTCATTCAGACAATGCATGCTTTAGAGACGTTCACTACAATTTTCCAGACTCAGCTATGCTTTGGTTGGGTCTCCCGTTCATGTGCAACTTTCGCATCAACTTTTTTTTCTCCCGTAGCAATGTCGCAGCAGGAATTTATTAAAGCAATTTTGAAAGAGTTAGTCACCTATAAGCACAGCTAATTGATAAAAAAGTTTCACTCGAAGCTTCGGTCTCAAATGATTTTCAGTCATATGTTTTTAACAAAGTTGTAGTTGTATTACATTCTTCGTGGAATACAGTATTACTTTTCGCGAAGTATTCATTCCAGTAAAAATTCATTCACAGAAACACTCTTATTAGTAGTAAACCATCCCAGCACACATTCAGTGTAGTAATTGCTTATTGTCGACACCAAACATTCCAGTTAACCAAGCATTCAGTCATTCAAACTTTCTAGTTAAAAGAACATTCGAGTAAACCAAACATACAAGTCAAACAAACATTCCAGAAAGCAAAAATTATAATCAAGCACAGAATCCAGTCAAGTCAACGATCAGGCACTTAAAAATATGGAATTCCTATCACACAAATTGGTTTGAAGGAGTGAAAGCGTTATCACTACGATTGTCGTCTCATCTACTACTTCCCTAAATAAATACTACATAATAACAGCACTGCCAGATTTTTCATCGTAATATACCGTATGTTAATTGGAAATTTTTCTTGTTATCAAGTATAGAATTCTTACCAGGGAAAGAATTCATTCGTGACATCAAGCCGATGAGTGAACGACTTCCGCTCTAATTTTTTGCTGAGCAAATAAAATGGCACAGAGTAATTAGCTGTGCTGTGTTAAACTTAAGTCAAAGGTACGGTGTATCCGTATTATCAATTACTTTAACATCGATTTCAAAATATGTTGTACTCGTAATTAAAATTACAGGATTTATGGTTATAATATGAGAGTACTTTAAATTATGGTCCTAGACAAGCTCAAAAGCCTGTCACGATTGGCTCTCGCATCCAACGATCATGGGAATATTGTTTTCCTCAAGGATAATGCCTCTGAAAAATTATCATAACAGGGTAAAAATCCCGGTAAAGCAAAGAAATATTCCTGCCCAGCTGGTTTACAATACTTGCGCGAGTGCAGCCCTCTCTTACGGAAGGGAAGGAAGTTGTTGAGACTTTTATCGAGGGCAGCCATTGAAAGGAGAGAACCTGTCGATTGTGATCAGCCCGGGACAAGACGTGGAATTCAATATCGACAAAAGCCGGAGTGCAACTGAAAAATCTGTGCCTCCACTATTGCGACAGCTTTCAAAATGCATGAGGGGACGGGGCAGACTGGGGGGTGAGAGGCGGTGCCCCTCGCAAGGGGATCACTAAATGTAGGGGCGATTTTGGAGGCGCCACATGCGGTACCAATCTGGAGGTAAATTGGGGAATGACTCTGTGGAGGGGTGTCAAGCGCGCCGGAGATGTTTCGTGCGATAACGACTAACAAGATTTTGAATTTCAGGATTGCTTAGAATTTCAATTACATTATCGTAGATGAACGATATTCCAACAACCGTAGAGTTGGAATGTATTGAGTGATTAGCTGATGAATATTACAGTGATCAAAAATAGGTGATAACAGCTTTTGTTTGTTTATTTGTGGGTATGTTCGCGTATACATCCATAATGTCTCGCTCTCAGTTTTAAAAGAACTAGTGCACACGTGCTGGTCGGCATTAATCTGAAGAATTTCACCCCTTCTTTCTTGAGTTGAATTCTCTCGTGCCACTCAATGTTGTCCAGCGCTATGACGAAGAATTTCCTCGCTTCTTTCATGTGTTAAGCTCTCTTTAGCTACTTGGTGTTGCTCTGCATTATTCTGTAAAATTTCCAAACGCCGGTCAAGGGTCAATTTAGCTCTAGCTTTTCGTTGGCGAGCAACATTGCTTCGCCTTGCCATTTCGCGTCGTTCATCCGATCGTCTTCGATGTTTTTCTTGCTGTTGGAGTCTTGCTACTTCTCTCTCGCATGGTAATTTTAAGGAGGAAATTAAAAGCGAACAACCAACAACAGATGTATTGAAGTTTCAAGACGACAACGTTGTTCAATGAAGTCGGTTACCATTTAGACTTAGAGACCGTTTAAATTAACTTGTCCGATTAAAGGATCGACGTATCCTGGAATGGAAAGACAAGAAAACTAAGGACAACTCACCCAAACTAATGGAAGTGAACTATGTTTCAGTTATAGGCACGTTGCTTTGTTCAAGAACAGGAATCTCCCTCTGCTCACCCAAAAGATAACGAAGGCTTATTCATAGTACAACCAGTCGACACGCCGACGCTGGGCCTCCATTACCCGCAAGGAAAGTTATATTAAGCGCCACCGAAGAAGTAGAGATGCGCCGCGTATTCTTATCTGAACAATGTTCAGGTTCAGTGTTATGTTTACTAGGAGACTTTAATATTACGTTTTCTTTTAATTCAAGAAATGTATAACAATATGATAAATACAATAGTTTCATTACAAAAGCCTAATTTAAGTACCTATTTGTCGCCTTCAAAAGGGACGATAAATAAGAGCCTCTATGAAGCTTTCAGAAAGAGGAAAATAGAGTAAGAATAGTTCCACTCTATTATACCAAGTAGACAGTTAATTGGTTAGGAGGCATGCAAAATATCCATGGCTTAATTTTAATTAGGTAATTTAAGGACATCGCCTCGATTAAGTTTAAGTTTAAGTTAACTCTGCTTTCAAGCAGCCAATAGTTTTAGGTAAATTTTAAAGTCAAATTCTGCGTATAGCAGCCGTAAGATTAATCTGCCACACGGGCAGCCAGAGAGTCACAGCCAACTCCTCTGCTTTAGGTTAGTTTTATTTAATTTAATTTACCCGAGTTTAATGTGAACGATTAAAACCGGCATTAAGCCAAACTCACGAACAAACTAAAGAGTGGAACAAAAGAGGCGCAAACATGCAAAATTATAACTCAATAGAACGAAATCACAGTCACACAAACTAAATGTTAAAGCGGAAAAGGAGAAACTTAACGAAAACGAACTTAATGTGCTAACAAAAGGGCTCTCAAAACGAATCTGCCACAGCCTGCGCAGGAACCTCCTATCACACCGCCAGTTGCAGGTGTAAAACTGCATTCAAGCGCACGCTAAATTTTCTAGTTCAACTCTGAAAGTCACGGTTTAGGAATAAAATTTTCAATACTTGCGGTTCAGCCATTTTGAACATCGATACTGAGACAATTATATAACACAAAGAGTTCGGGATAATTTTCAATAATAGATGACATTTATTGAATTCAACGTGTTAAAATGTTGATTTGTAGAATTGAAACATTGTATCTTATCTACCAACAACCAGAACGTATTGCTCTTGTAAATCGTAAATTTATCCGTTAATATGAAGCACTATACAAAAAAAAAAAACCATCGTAGAGATTTACTCTAAATGAAATGGGGTCATTGTTACTTGGAAAAGAATTAAAGGACCAATCTCGATGATCAAAGAAGTTTTTATAAAAAAGTATAAAAGTCTTGGTCTCCAAATGTTCAGGGATCTAGTGTAAATTGATGACCAGTACCATCAAAAAACAATGTTTGCTTGAACAATAATGGTAATCGTGTTGAAGATACGGATGATAAAAAGATAAACACTCCATCCTTCTTAACATTTTAATCTCACTTGCTGGATTTTCAATATGGTCAGCTACAACTATTGAATTTATGAATAATATTTCTTACTTTTTTTCACAATTAGATCAAAAAATGTTTCATTCTGATGTTGGATTTCTTTTACCATCATAAAATCATATTAACAACCAAGTCCAAAATGAAATATTAGTTATAAAAACGAACCGCTTCAAAGGGACAAGAATGCTCTAGTATACGGAAAAATGTTGAAAAGAAAAAAAATTGTTCAGGAAGGCATAACCGAGAACACGGTTTAAAACTAACGAAGTCCATCGCCAGGCAGAAATGTAGGATCCAGCTCTCCTTATTGAACTTGAGATCTCATTAGGATCAGTGACAGAACTCTGTCTTGCAGGCAGATTTCATCTCTTATCTTCATTCAGGGACTCTCGAAAGCTACGGACTGAATCGCTTCATGCATATGACAAAGAAACATCAACTGACGTCGAGGTCAAAATTCTCGTCGATTAAATCATGCTTTTGAATATGAAAACTGAGCAGTCGAGGAAGTTTTTTTAGGTCTCAAGTTTAGGATTACGAATTGAGCCTATTCACATTCCTTGAAAGCTTGCTCATGATTTCCGAACGAAACCTCGAAACAAAAATGTTTTCAGAAAAGATTTCAATCGATACAAGGCTTTTGCATGGCTTTTCTCACTCAATAAAGTTATGTGTGACGGAAATACCAATGGCAGAATTCATACCACCAACAGAAATGAACTGCGTAAAATGTACTCGCTTCAATTCAAAGAAATAAATTTGCGTATTTTTTCGCTCAGCATTACATCCAGAAGAAACCTAACGTCGATTGATAGTAAGTAATAATCTCTTTACTTCATCGTACAGCATTATTGAGAAGAAAATATCAGGAATTTACAATTCTGGTGCAAAGAATGTTTTGCCTCTACACTAAGGAGAGCTCTGAAGTTCTGGGATCACAATTACACTCAGTTTCAGACAAATCTTCTTTGATGAATTTAAAACAGCGTAGGGTCTAATTTCATTCACCTACAACCGGTTATAAACATTGTTGGTTTAAGAAAAATTCAAGCACACACAGTTGTCAGGAAATGATAGAGCATCAATAATGTTGAATGCTAGTTACATTAGCGCTGCATATTTTCACTATTTAAGCGCAGCAATTAAGGTAAGTTATCGGAATAACCTTAATAAGTAGCGGCTCGGAGACCCGGACCGAAGTACAGATCATATCCAACCCCAGTCTCACCTAACGTCATCCAAATTTACAATAACAACCTTGTGAACACCAACGGCAACTATTTCAAAAGCTAATACTAACTTAGGATCTAATTACATTGCTAACAAGGCACTAAACAGCGCCTGCAGCCACTGCAAAAGCAGAAACGAACTGCTTTCTACCGGCCCTTTTATGCATTTGATTCCGCAATTTTTCGCGCCAGTGTCATTCGGGTGGTGGCAGAGAGAGGTCGGTGGCGCGTGTGTTCCCCCTCACAGGATGTGAGTGCTGCTCTGAGGGAACAGAGGGCACACGTGCGGCGCGCTGTAGCAGCCACACAACACAGCCTTCCCTGTCATTGGGTAGTGAACTAAAATGTGGAGGAGTTCACGTAATCGTTGTGGATGGAATAAGAATTGATTTCACGCGAAGAGTGTGCTTGGTGCTCACGCGCGGTTCCATAATATCAGAAATTCATACTAAGTGCCTGGATGCAGCCAGCGGTTGTAGTGAGTGTTATTGAAGTTAGGAGGTGTAGCTTCAAGTCAACTACACTCTGAGGTAAAAATCATCTATTTAAGCATCATGAAAGCATCAAATTATTCATGAATATTCCATGTTGAAAGATCGAAAAATGATTCTAAAATGTTCCCTCTAAAAAACCTCACATGTTATTTCAATTCAAAGATTACGTTCATGAATCTCAAAGATTTTTTTGCATTTTTGAACTACAACTACACACAAAGCCCTATTGTTTATAGTTTCACAGTCAGACGCAAGCTATGGGAAACGCGAACGATTTCCTATGATTGGGACTGAAGCAAAGAACATATCAACACGACACAACATCATCAGCACTTGAAGGGAGGAAGCGTCCGATCACTGCAGCCTAGGCCTGCAAATGTATTGCTGGAACTGCGATGAATTTGATTGAAATAATAACACGACAGAACAGTTGTTCACCATTGCACCCTCTACGCATTTGCAAGCTGTTAATATCTTGGGCTGTTTCGGATGAAAGAGCGGGCTGTTAATGTTTCGGGTTGTTTTCATATACACGTGACGGCTATTAATATTTTGAACCGTTTTCGTTCCACCGTGCCGGCTTTTAAGTTTTTTTTCGCGCTGTCTTTGTATGCAAGTGTCGGTTGGTAATATCTTGAACAGTTTTCGTCCTCAAGCGTCGCCTGTTAATATATCGGTCTGTTTTCGAACGCTCTTGTAAGCTGATAATATCTAGGATTGTTTTCAGTTTGGTTAGGTTTCAGTGTGGCATAGAAACCAGCAAAGGACGTATCAGAACGCATGAGGCTTTCTGTAAGCTAAAAGTTTCTATCGATATAACTATCGTTTTCGTCTTAATTATAAGCGGAAATTGATCGAAGGGCATAAGTTAGATAACTTTGTGCCGTACTCCAATGTTGAAACGAAAAATATTCTCGTTTCTCAGCAGTTATACAACATACGATGTTCAAATAACAAAATTCCTCATTTTACATGCATTCACTCGTGAAATATTTCAGGGGTGGATATTATAAGGGAAAGTGTGTCTGCGGACTTTACATCAAACATTTAAGTATCTCTTCCTCAAGCCTGGATTTAACTCTACGGAAAATGCTATGAATATTTCAGTATCTCGCGATGTGCTCAGAGACGTCGCTGGTGAAGCTATCGTTGATCTTAATTCAGCTCTGACAGAAATATGATGCAATGGAAAACAAATTACGCACTCGAGCCTTCAATATGAGGGTACGAGTTGAAATATTTCAGGACAGAAAAATTTGTATGATCTTGCCGTACAATTAGCCATTCATAATTTGATGTTCTGAATCATTAGCAAACTTGTAGAAGCTCTGATATGAACTTGAGTCGTACTCTGTCAATGCTGATGCCGTACGCAAGAGCAGATAAATATTTAAGAATTGTCGATATTATACAAATGTTGTTGAGCCATGGACTCTCTTAACCGATTTGCACACTTACCTACATGCATATTTTTTGTCCCTCTTCCAGCTAGTTTTATATTTCAATTGTGTAGGCAAATAGATTTTGAATATTTACCTACCTTTTTGTCTTTTCAAACAAATCACAAAAAGTGTTAACACACTTTTTAGTGTTTTAACTTGGAAGTTTTCCGGTAATGCTTTATGTAACGACACATTTCCATAACTTAGTGTAGAAATGTTTAAAAACGATCAAATTCGCCACTTTGACACTACGGTCCGTTTGAGATTACAAAACTATCGAATAGAAAAAACGAGTTATTTTGGTTGTTTACGCATTACATTACCTGAAAAATTTTCATACTGTTTATTTCTTCAATACAAAATTATTTCAAGGAAATTTTTGAATGATTTGAATTGTTCAAGCAGAAATTCGAAAGCTAAGATCCAGTTCAGTTTTGTCAATTCTAATACGTATCTAAATATATAGAAAAATATTTTTAACGTGTTACTTCAAAGTTCGACTGCTTACAGGATTAAAAAAATCTCGCCTCAGAACTTAATACATTTGGCACTGAGTTAAATAAAAAAGCAATGGTATAATTCCGACACTTTTTCCTCTCAAATTGCGCAGCAAAAAAGGGGTATCGTAAAGAAAACTTTGCGCTCACAAAGAAATTTACGGGGCAAAGAGAAACGTAACTAATCGAAAGTTTTCTCTAAAATAAGAGATCCTCTTCGTTAATTCTTGATCGACTGTTTGTGAGAGGGCAAGCAGGGAGGGGCGGGCATTTAAAGAACACAGGCGATGTTCAATAATTTGAGGTATTTGACATGGTTCTCAAATCAGCAGCTGAAACGTAGTATTTTAAAATTCAATGTTCCATTAGACGATTTCACCGTGGCATCGAGTAGAATGCCAAATTTTATTATGACATGTACAAATGAAATTCAATAAAAACATCATCAGATGGAATATTTTGTTCCCTCAGAAAATCAGTAGGAAACGTAGCGATAGTAAAGTAAGGAGGAATGATCGTTTTGGCTTATGATTAAAAATGAAAAATGCTCAAAGAATTTCGTAAATCCGAAGCAAAACATTCTAGTTTATCATTCATTAATTTGAACATTCACCTTTTACCTCAACTGTTTTGCTGCAACTGACTTGCACGACTTTTCGCTAGACGAGTTTTTAACTACAGCCTAAATACAAAGTAAAATATTCACTAATTTATTACACGGGAAAGCTCTCCGTAACGATGTGCGAAACCCTACTTTTCCAAATAACGAATGATGCAACGAGCTTGAAGAATTTACAACAGCATGTTTTTAACCTCGTTTCTCTCAATCTTTCATAACAGCACTTGAAATTGCTACAGCAATAGACATTTACACATTGCTCATTTGTCCCGCTATTGAAAATTTCCTAGCGCAGCTCCGAGCAATGATAACTAGTATCCTGAATTTGTCGTTCTTTATGGGCATTTTACGACCCATCGTGGAGATGAGTTTGAGTGCCACGCCTCTGTGCTGACATGGCACTTCAAAATGCACAGCTGTCTGTTCAATCCCTCAATGAAAACCGCTCCTATCTGGCTAAAAAATACACTGCTTTTTAATTCAGCTTCTTGGACTATTGTTCAACAGAAAATTTCCAGAAGCAAAGCCGGGTCGGAATGAACATATACAAAGAGGTTACCAACAATCGCAACTAGACTAATCGTCAGCTATATTTTCGAGCCAATAAATGCTTCCGCTGATACGCATGATCAATTTGAAACGTATATTTTGAAAATGGAATAAAAACTTACGTGTAGGAATAAAACAGAATGGGAGGCACAACAAGAGCTGCCATAGCGTGCGACCACTCCTGCATTTGCTTCGCTCTCTCCGAGAGACGCGTCACCGCCGGATGCAGCAATGTATTAATTTCGCTACGTCACAATTGCTAGTGTCGCGGCGTAAAATTTAATTACGAGAGTTCTGTCTTTGATGTTTGATGGAAGACGCTCGTAACTTCAGCAGCATTCGTAATGGCAGGCTCATCAAATGCGTTAAACCTTCAGTTGCCGAGGCTGGCACAGTTCCTTTAATGGGAATATCATATCGTAATAATATGACAGAGAAGCGTCATTGACATTGAGGTCTCGTCTATGAACGTTCATTCTGTTCTTTATGAAAGAACGACGGTGAATGTAACAGTTATTCTAAGCGAAAACAGTTAATAAATCCAAAGTTCATGTTTGGGATGAAGTTAATGATGGACAACTTTTAAAATTAGGAACAACTCTGACAATTTTGCAAATTTTTAATAGACATTTACATCATAATTTAATTAAAATACGTTCCTGAAATTTTCATGAAAAAATTATGCAAGTCACTTCGATGTTTAGCGTTTTGTATGATGTGAATCATTTGCTAAAAATGGATCAAGACAGAAGCTCGTGGACTAATAGACATTAACTGTTAGTGTGGGTGACTACGTGGTGGTATTTCCAGCCCCTTTTCAACCAAGTGAAAAGAGTAATCCAAGTCAGGAAATTTAACTCGGATGAAGAACTGTTCAGTTTGTCAGCGCGGTTCCGTGTTGACATCCAGCACAAACATATGTACGGGAAGCGGAAATTTTTCCTACGTAATTTGAAAAGATTTAACAGAGCCTTCAGCAAGTGCCTATGGGAGCCCTGTATTACAGGCGTTTATTATAACAAAATATAAAATAGTATGAAAATATACAGTTAAACTTTTTCATTTTTCTTAGTAGAAAAAAAAAACACAAAATAAAGCTGCATGCTGAAACGATTTTGAAAATCACAAATTCTAGAACTTTTTTCTTTGTATTACATTCGATTGCAAAAAGGCATGAGTTATATTGGTTTTCCACATTTTTCTCGAGCGGACTCCTCGCATGAGCACCGTAGATAAGAAGGGTCATGTGAACCGGGTTCAGCAACGGATTTGCATATATCTCGCAACACACGATATCGCACACTAACTCTTTTGCTGGATCACAGTGATTTTTGTGAATTGTAGAATAACAACAAGTCAAATTAACATGAATATTAATTAATTAATAAATTTATATTGAAATAGAGTTGGCGCAACTTTAAGAGTCTAGTGAGTTCTATGAACATGTTTTCTGCCTTTTGTACGAACACATTTGCTTCTTGCATGGACACATTTTTTTCCAAAAAAAAACACGGCTGCTTCCTATCAAAACGTTTTCTTTTTATTCTCGCACGAGCTTCTTCAGCTTCTCGTAAGGACTCATCAGCATTTCGTACGGATACACGAGCTACTCATCTGAACACGCCCACTTTCCGTCCACCTAAATGTACAACAGCCAGCTGACGAGCATAGGGCGGACAGCATGACTAACATTAGCGAGCTGTATGATACCAAAAATGTTTAAGTTTAATTAACAAGTGGCAAACATTTTGAAATATTTTCATATCAGATCTCATTCGAACTAACCTAAGTTACAACTCATAATTTGCCTTTCATGAAAATGGGTTGTTGATTTTTCTTTTGCCCTCATAGCATTTATGTTACAGAACATAATACTTTTACCCTTCAAGTTATATATTGTACAAACGCCAACGAAAAAGACAACTCCTATACTTCGTGCCAGCTTAAAATTGTGAGAAAACTTCGCACAATAAATTGACTGAAAAACGGGCCTTAGTCGATGGAGAAAATTCAGCTCTTGCTGTTAATGACTCAAAATTTATTCTTGGTCGTGACGTTGCGCTGAACTGTGGCAAGAGAACCGCGGCCTCACCTCCAACTGCAAAAATTTAAACTATGTGCTACGGTAAGTAGGGTACGCAAATTTCTTCTGAAGCTTCACGTAGCAAGCTCCTTTATGAATAAATTACGGGACGCATTTAAGGAACAAAATGACCAAGGTGACGGACGAGGGCAGCGTAACGGCGGGTTAAAATTTTTTTTATGGTCTCGCTGGATATACTTCATAATAAGACTTTAAAAACGATGTTATTTTAACCACTATTGTTTTAAAAGCTGACTTCCCAGTTACAGCCTGATAATAATCATTACTTAGTTTTCCTTAGTACAGGGTGTATAAAAAGAAATAAATTCATGTGTGCGCATAGAATTTAAAATGTAACACAAATCAAAAACATTGATTTAAGTGTAAATTCCTTGAACAAATTCGGCATTCATATACTCAGCAAAAATTGTTAAACTTGGTTGGAGCTTCCACCTCCACATTCGATCCAATCATAGCCTTGAAAATTACGGCTAAATAAGTTTGAAGAAAGTGCAACGCAAATGCAAATCCTTCAGTACAGCAATTTCGAGCGCCGATCAGCAATGCGTGGAGAAGTGGATTCACAAAGTAGAATGTGCGCCGAACATATACCGTACGTACCAACAATAAAAGTCAAAGAAATTCAGGTGTATAGAAATCTTTTTATTTTATATGATTACGTACTAAACGTACCAATTCGTAAGTACCACATTCATCAATTCTCTTTGGAGCTACATTTTCCCAGCAGTTCCTATGTCATTCACTTCACGACTGGAAATCGACATTTGAACTTATTTCTTTTGGGGCTCATCCCCCAAGAGAAAATTAGTTTCCCCTCACACCCACAGGGGCTCTGGCAGCACCCAAGACCTCGTGAAAGCTTCATTATGATGGAAAAGAGTCTATCATTTTTGGCGCTGCCGGCAGAGCTTGTCAGATTGAATCCTAATTGATAAACCTAAAAAGGATTTCAATTTTTTTACTAAAAAGATGATGAAAGTCTTCGCAACCACGTTCTCCTCACCTCCCTCTTCTCTCCCCTACCTCGTTTCCATTTTTTAGTCTTTCCAAGTAAGTACATAACGGTACAAACGGGACATGAGGGAAAAGTAAACTAGAATTTTCTAGGGCTAAATGATGGAAAGCATGAAAACATGAATTTCACAAAGTCATTTTGTTTAGAATTTGAAACTTCAGAAGCTCGTTTATGAAATGAAGTGGCATTCCATGATGGACATCACGTGCTCCATAATGAACACTTGACTATTTTATGGCAAGAGAGATACAATATAAAACGCTCAAATGAAAGAATCTTTATTCAGGTCAATATTTTGCCGGCTAATTCAGAGCATCAACTGAATAGTGTGATGTCAGCACTCATTAATATTTTTTTAAAACGAAGTACGTCCCACAATTAGAGTAATGAGGCACAATAGCTATGCACAAATGTTTGTTTCACGTGGACCTCGCTAAGTGACTCTCGTGAAGCATCGCCAACTTTGCATGTGCAATACAAGGTTCAAATCAAACTGTTCACTAACGGGTGTTGTTGGGAAAATGATACGATAAATTGAATTTGAAATGTTAGTGACTCTATGGTTACGAAGGTACGTGCGGAAGAGAATTTATAATCCAATTTGTAGTTCTTGGCTGGTTCGAATGCAACGCCGTGTGACTCCATATTTGCTGTGTAAATACATCATAACCTCTTGACTTAAATACTGTCGACACACACACACACACACATACACACGCTTGCGGTGAAATTACTGTCTCTTTAACGAGCAAGCTCAATCGAAATAAAACGGAGAATTCTGTACGGTTTTCATTGTGACACTAAGCTCAACTTTAAGACATCAACATTCTCTTTATAAGCAATGTTGAAAATCATCTCTCAAGTTCACACTCGTGCATTCCTGTTCGAGTTCCATCGGACGTCCAACTTCAATTTAAGGTCTTCTGTCCAAAATATTTATCAACGTCAAAAAAATAAAATCTGCATTTAAAATTCCCATGATTTTAGTTCGCCACGCCTCAGGATGGTTCTAGGGAAACTGTAATTCTATAACTAACGCTTCACATTTTATTTTAATACCTGGAGATTAAAAGATTTAGACTGTTCGACGCCTCAAAATCCTGCTCGTGCTCCATGTAAACTCTTTCATCCCTCTTATTGGCTGGAGGTCTGAACTCCCCAAGCAGATCAGAGGGCGGTGCGAGGGTAAATAACATTACCCTCGTGACAGCCTCGCCGACGCCTAGGCACCATCCGAGGGTTTCCCTCGACCGCATAAATGTTTCTTCAATTAATTGAGTTTGAAGACTTAGGCTCAAAGGCTGTGATAGAATGATTAGCATTGACGGTGCCTGTATTACCATATAATGTTTCTGATTATAGGATTCCAAACGCAGAGCTTTCTTCGTTGAAGACAAGAACATGTGTAAAATTGTGTATGCTTCGGCAGTATTTAACTTGAATCTGGTTAACTGTACTTATTTTGTGTTGTTATTTCAGTATTCTGAGCTATCTCCATTGTGGAATTCTGAGGAAAAAGAAATCAAAGATTCCAGCTTCTGCTTAGATCTTCAATTCTGAGTCACAAGAGGTAAAAATGTCTCGAGTGAATATTGATCACATGAAAGTTAAAGTATTTGCCCCTCTTCCTTATATTTAGGAGTGTTCACTGACCGAACCCTGGTGACATGTTTGATAAATTATGTTAACATTTCTTGAACGCCCGGCAAATATTGAAGATTCGGGACAAGATTTCGAACTAATTTACTTTGTCGTTGCGTCACAACTGGCGGTGTCATTTCTATTTAAGTCGACTAGGCTGCACTTCATGCTGGAATAAGTCTCGTGGTCATATCAACTTAGAAAAATTTTCAGTGTGAGCTGTATTGCTCCAACGACTTAAATTGGTTGAAGATCTAACCCCAGAGCGTTCCTAAGAGAATCACGTTCATTACGGAGCTTCATCGCGCGGTGACTTTTAATTTGCAGTTCTGCAGCCGGTAAACAAATTCTCATTAGAATGAGACAACGAAGATGCTTCATTAACTGCAGGCGATGCCGCAAATTACTTAAATGAAATGGAAAAACTTACGAATCGAGGAAACATTCCCCAAAATTCTTACAACGTTTCGTAACAGTTATTGGAAAAAGTTCATTTGTACCGTACAGGCGTGACTGAAAAATTCAATTAGAATGCACCGAGCTTTTTTTTATTTCTCGCCTAATCTGATGATTAACAAGTTTACAACGTGCACTTTAATGCTTGACTGGTGATGGCGGGACATCAACAACATTATATTCCACGTTGTTTGCGTAGCACGCCCTTCCAAAACAGTTTAGGCCAGGCCCCGTCATCGCCCCCGTTTGTCCTCAATCAAAAGTTTGCGATCGTTCTGAAGCGCCGATATCATGGGGAGATTATCTCAGATCAGGGAACGATCTAAGGAGACCTCTACAAGGACTTGAAAATTCTATTGGCTCCCTAACTTCAAACTCAATAGATTACCTCTACTTGCAACTTCAAAATCCCGATGATTTTGCGTACTAAACTATTTATTTCTAAATGTGTTCTTATCAAACTTATTACAAGCACATCAACAACTCTGAAATATAATGAAAGCGAATTCATACAAGAAATAAGTTTAACAGTGTCACGAAGGAAATAGTTTTAAGTTTCTCTCGCCATACACAATTTTCCTGTAATATATTGCACTAACAGATTCCCATCAGGGAGGCTGCGAATGACAAAGAATTGAAAACACCAAGAAAAGCCTAAAATATTGGCAGTTCTGATACTGATAATTAAAATTATATTCGAGAACTTCAATGGTACTAATGTACATCTGTAGCAAGTAAGTGAAACTGAAAAACCTGTTTGATCGTTTGAATGGTGGCAAAAACCTAGGAATGAACAGAAAAATAATTAAACATTATTTGCACGCCGTCGTTCGTTGTAGGCATGGTCTTCGGTAGACGTGAACAGATTTATCGCATCCATTATTTACTTACTGATCAAATAACAGTTGTTTACCTCCTCCCTGATGATATTAAGTGATAGTTTTCAGCTAACCACTTCTTATGAGGCACTATTCAAGTTGTTCATTTTTGTTACTTCTAGCTCCATTATTCAAACTGCACTTATTTCGATGCAAGCTTCTGTATTGCACATGTTACATCTCTCAATCTTGCAAGACATGCTTCTTTCTTCGCAGTAAATGTCAGATTTGCAGACTATCGATCGCCCTGTCTTTCGTAAGTTATGCTTCAATCATATCTACATTTCTAATCGAACACATCACACAGGCAAGTTATTTGCATGCAATCTAGTACAGCAAAAAGTTCAGCAGTGCTTGCCGGCGGCTTCAACGCCCGTTCGTTGGAAGCGCTGCCTCATGTGCTTCGTCAAGCTGAAAAATGAGCTTTGCTTAGACCATGATACGCTCTGGCAGCGTCTTAAACAACTGCAACAGATGCTGGAAGCCTCCGCTGTCGAGCTATTTTTACGTCGCTTAGTTTCTGCTACACAGGCATCGGTTTCTTAGGGCTTGAAAAAATGGGCTTTTGCGGCTGATATAACGTCATTACCTTTCATATCCTTAACGGTGCAGAGATAATTCCACAAGAATGGACACTCATTCTTGACGTCTTGTAAAAGACATTTACGATGATACGCAAAGAGCATATTAATAGGTGGCATGAAACAAGTCAAACGTTCCCAAGCACAAAAGTTTCTGTTCTGAAAAGCGTCGCTAGGATGGATATCTTTACGAGAAACTATAACAGTAAAACAACTTCTTCTTTGGACAGCGTTCTATTCTTTGCCGTATTAACGATATTCCATCGTAGCTCTAAGAATACCCCTGCAGCAGCTGCACAGATATCCTCTCCGTAACCCCACACACATTCTCCGACCAGCTCCCAAGATATCCACTTTTACAGATCGGCTCATCTGTCACCGTGACCCTATAGCTGTGGTCAGAGGCCTGACCTTGTGCAGACCGCAATTTTTTCTTCTCGAGACACAAGACCTGGAAATTCCATAGTATGCCTCTGTGTTTCACAGAATGCCTCTACATTCCACAGCGGGCCACTAAACTCCATAGTACACCTCTAAAATCAATGTCGAAGACAAACAAATATCTATGTGCCATGTAAAAAATTGTGAATGTGATCATCTTGAATGGACAGTGATTTCTGAAAAGAAATTAAAATTCACTGTTTTTCCCAGCGACATGCTGTGACAATGATAAAATGTCATGAAATTATGCATAAGCCTGTCTTCGTCACGTCTCGATATCAAAAGTTCGAGAAACTCAGACAAAGAAACTATGATGTGTCCGAAATGGCATAGAGAACATCCAACGACGAACGGAAATTCAGCCCGAGAGAAACGCTTCAGAAAGCGAGGCAGAACATTAGATATACAGCACGTAGATGCAAAATCATTGAGATGCTCCGTTCAAATCAAAACTTTGAACGCAGGAACCAGAGGAGAAAGGTAAACACCAAAGAGATCGAGCATCATCCAACTCTGAGCTCGCTTTCCTGGCTTACTAGGAAACTCGACCCTCGGCGACTCGATGCATTAAAATTTTGTTGAGTAAAGAAGTATTCTGTCCAAGTACAAAAGTACCTAGTAGTAATAGTAGTAGTATTGCGTAGCAGAGAAAAGACGTAGTAGTAGTCGTACGAAAAAACATTCGGTAGAAGTACCTCCTAGAGTGAGAAAGTTCATTTATCAGCACCATTTCTACACAAATTATTTAGCTTCTGCAAAAATAACAGTTACTGCCCTATCACAATGAGAAGTGAACAATACCTAAAGGAACTTAATTAAAATTGGATCCCTATTTTTCCTTCAGTGTATTCTCAAATGAGAGGATATGAAGACACATGTATTTCACGCCAATTGAATTTTCACCAATGTTTTGCTCCGTTATATTTAGATATACAAGAAATTGACTCGAAGTTACCTTAGACAGAAATTCAGTCTGAAATATAGATTACCTGTAGCATAAAGGGGTCATTTTTGTAGGACATGAAAGAAGGGATTGTGGTTACATAAGCTTATCCTTTGATGAATCTTTTCCAAATTCAAGCGAGAACTTTTCAAAATAATGAATCATTTTCACTGCAAACGCCACCGATTGAATAACACAACAAACATGACGCAAATGAGCAATTAATGCACATCGCAATGTCACAGTTGGAAAATTATTTGTCATGCTCCACTGGTATAACAGCTATAATGTAGAGCACCTGGCACTCCCAAGAAGGTTAGATTAAGCCTCCCTAACCGCAACAAAGACGTTCCAAAGAGAGGAAGGATGAAGGTACTATTTAGTTTGGAGTTAAGGGAACGCGGAATCTATGCACAAGGTGCATAGAAGCAGTAAGAAAGAAGCTTATGAAACAAGATAAGTTGAAGAAGAAAGTAGTAGGTGCTGAAAACAGGACAGCAGTGAACCAAAGAAAGATGGTTCTTAACAAAACAAAAAATATCATTTCAACATAAAAAAGCCTATCTAATTCTGAGCTCGGGACCTCACATTTTCCACCTTGGGAGCGCTAATTCTAAGAGATACAACAGTTGTTTCCGCCTGAGGGGTCTCCCAAAAAGGTAGAAGCTACCAGTCTACATGAGGGCAGTCGCAAGTCGCTTAATATAAGTCAACAGGACGGATAGACTGCCAATTTTCTGCGATGGAGCGCATCTCTGGAAGGCCGCGTCTTTCGCAAAGTCTGCCTGGCGTCGACCTGCACGCGATGTTCAGCTCCGGCGCCTTTGATCATTTCTGCAGAAGGAAAAATCCCAATTTTTGTGTGAGTGAGGAAGCACAAGTAGCCCTTGAAGGCACTCTCTGGTCCTTGGAATGTCAGCGCTAAGCGACATTAAACATGGCGGGAACTTCAGGCAGCGTCAAAAGGAGAGGGTGACGCGCACAGTTAATATTTTAGTTCGTCGCTCGACATGGGTTCCAAAGCTTCAAAGTTTGCAGGTGTTGTGAGCTAAATCCCGCACGGCTCCACTCGCGATGAGCACAGGTCTTGAAACTAACATAGACTCCAAAACATTGAAGATCCTACATTCTTTTTAGCCCTTAAAAGAAGAGGAAACAAATGGTGCAATTTGTAAGAAAAAGCCTTTAAATTTCAACCGTCCAGTTTTGAAGCGCTGTGTCAAGCTACGGTTTTCTGACCATCATGCATTTCGTATGAGTGAAAGCACGCAAGTTTGCTAGTTAACTCCGTTACAGTAGCAAAGCACGGGCTCAAAGGCCGTGGCAGTCCAATACCGGTCTGAAAGCCTCCGGCGAGTCAGGTCATGTGTTGCTGGAATGTCTATGAGATGCTCGTGTGCTGAATAAATATCTAGCAACGAGTTAAACCTTTGGCAGGAGCGAAATACATAGTGAGCACGAAAATAAATATTGATCAGTGAAGGAAATATTGGGCCAGGAAGTAAATGTAAATTAGGCAAGGGCGCAAATTGCAGCACAGATATTAGGCAAAGAAATGCGTTAGGTGAACTAGTGTAGATTAGGCATGAAAGTATACACACACTTAGAAAAAAGGAGAATTTTAGATGGGGATGTAAATTTTAAGTGAAGAGGAACATGAAAAGGAACGAAGCTAACATTAACATCAAAATTGAGTACGATGAGGTATTATATTATCGCTTTGATTTGGGTGTAGAGCTCATAATCGAGTAAGCAGTTTCTCTTGAATTGGTCTATTTAGAGAAGTTATAAGTATACTTCAGAGTATTTAAGTATTGAGAATAAACACGCAGAATAATTCCAGAAACCAATTATGCTGTCTTAATACCTTCGAGCACCCATTTACATTATCATTTCTGAATTTACTCAATTTCGCGTCAATTGAATCGCCTATTCTATTCACGAGGGCAACGCGGTCACTGGCCAACACGACGGTGCCGCAGCAGCGTGTGGTGAGGCGTAGAGCTGGTGATGTGGGAGATGTGGTCTAGACGGGGCCTGTTGCAGTCGCAGCCGTCTGGTCAGTGCAGTCCTGTGTCTCAAAGATTCTGTCTCTGCGTGGTCTTGTATCTGAGGGTATCTGAGCGGAGTATCTGTATCTGACTGATCCAGTATTTGAGTGGTAGTGTATCAGAGTACCCATGTCTCCGAGCGGTCCAGTACCTGAGTGGTAGTGTATCAGAGTACCCGTGTATCCGAGCGGTCCAGTACCTGAGTGGTAGTGTATCAAAGAACCCGTGTATCCGAGCGGTCCAGTACCTGAGCGGTAGTGTATCAAAGAACCCGTGTATCCGAGCGGTCCAGCATCTGAGTGGTTGTGTTTCAGAGTACCTGTGTATCCGAGCGGTCCAGTACCTGAGTGGTAGTGTATCAGAGTAACTGTGTATCCGAGCGGTCCAGTACCTGAGAAGTATTGTATCAGAGCAATTCTGTATCTGAGCGAGACTATCTCTAAATGGTCCACCATCTGAACGGGGACACCTCAGGACTTGTCAGAATATACAAGCAAAATCCATGAAAAGTTGATAAAATCTATAATAATACAGGGTGACACAAAAAGCATAAATTTCTAACAATCCAATAAAACCAAGTGTGATGGAAGAAAAACATTTCATTCATAGTAATTGAAACAGTATGAAACAGCGCTAGATTTTTTTTAAATTACGTCCTGTAGATGTTGTTCTGTACAAATACATTATTGAAATCTTCTGTTGAGATTCCTCATTGACCGTTGCAACATCTCAGCTCGGATACCTTGAATGTCAATCTAAATATTCAGTTTTTACTCATCCAGAGTTCTTGGCCGAGTCGTGATCACTTTACTCTTGAGATAGGTCCGCAAGTAAAAATTTCAAACGGACAAATTTGGCGATCTAGGGAGCCAGAGGACGTTCTTGAATCTTGAGATCCCACGGTTACCGAACAATTTTCGCAGAACTTCTAATGATTGTCGTGCAGTGTGTGACGTTGCTCCATCCTCTTGCAAAGACAGATTTCTTGAACGTGTGGAAAATTTTTAAATTCAGGTGTAACGAAGGATTGTAACATCTCCACGTAAAGGTTCGCAGTGAAAGTGACCAAGAACTACAGTTCATTTAAAAAATAAGGTCCGTTGATCCCATGAAATGAAACAGTATATCACACTGTCATCTTACTACTTCATTCTTATTACTAACGCATGCTGTTGCCCGTTCCACTGATCCATGCTTACTAAAATGGCAGAGAGTTTACTTCCTCTTGGTTTTTGTCTCGCAGTGCGGCCGCTTGCTCATATCTGCCAATCCGCACTTCAAAATTTCTGGTTTTTTAGTCACCCTGTATATTATCGATAATGTTAATCATGAATAATATCCATGACAATATACCATGGATATGCTATTCATGATATATGATGTCATGTCCACGCCATTTCCAGGAAGAGCTGACAAACCATAGACTCGACCAACTGGCCTGCACTCGTACTGTGCAAATTCGTTCTCAAGTAATATACATTAGATTCAATAATTTCTCCAATATATTTCGAAAAAAGTGTACTCGGGCTTACATATCAATTTACTGTACTCGTACCGTGCGAATTCATTCACAAGTCAACACACACTAGATTCAGTAATTTCTCTCATTTGTTCAGAAAAAATTTACTCAGACAAACACATTAATTGCAGTCTATTCAATCTTTCTAATTTTTAATGACTCCTTCGCATCAGCTGCAATAGTTGCTGCGTGGACTTGTTGCATTCGCTGGCAAAAGCTCAAGAGAAGCAACTTTACAACAAGTTAGCTATTCGTCTATCCTTTTTTCATTAGGGCCAACAGCATGAATAATTTAAGTAGCTCATTAAACTGCAGTACCCATAAATTATCTAACTACTACCTCATTAACATAAAGGAGGATTATATTGGAAACAGCAAGCTCGTTAATGGTGATTGCCTTCTTATTGATTCGAGAGGATCCTGTGTCATTTATCTCATTATTAACAACATGATCAGGTATCGCTCGACGCGCGCAGGCTCTGCATTAGCCTGAGTGTCGGATTTGAACTCATTTTCATTAATTAATGATTTTGTCCTGAACGTCTCGAATGCATAACTGTAGTTCATTAGTGGGGCAAGCTGTGACAAAAAAAAATCTTTCGAATGACACTCGATAAAATAAACTCATTTACACACCTCAGAGTAGAAAATAGGAACGTATAAATTGAATCAATTTGAAAAGGTTAAAATCTGAGAAGATTTAAAAAAAAGAACGTGTCGAGAAACAGGAAAGTTGAATTACTATGCCCGCAATGACAATGAAAGGCCAAGCGCACTGTGATGGCTGAACTATTTCTATTAAAAGAATAAAAAATGAGCAGGGATGAAAGGAGCTTTGAAAGGACGAAAGTCAGGCTGTAAGCTTTTGTGCGGCCATTCACGGCTTTTCCAGAAAATGAGATTCGGAACTTCCCCGGAAGCCGCCCGGATTCTCTCCACTAAAATGCTAAAGGTTTCAAGAAATAGATAAAATATCTTCGTGCAACTAAAATACCTGCTCCTCATCATTTCTCTTCATTCTCAAAACTTTCACTATAAGAACGTCAGAAAGGAGAAAAAACGACGAACTCAGAGCAAAAATCATTCAACATTGAAGAAGCGAAAAAACTTCGCCCTATCATACTGCTTGCATTTCAAAATGAAGACTGTGCACTTTTGTTAATATTGTACTCTTATTAATAGTTTAAAACATACGTTTACAAGCTATGTTGCTTGCTGTATGTCGACACTACATCAAACTGAACTGCATTTTTCAGCATATATTGAACCAAAAATGCTTCATGTATGAAAAACAAACTTCTCACGGTATCAATTCAGCCGCAGAAAATCCATCACAACAAAATGCAGTCAAATTGACAGTTTTGAAAGTCATACTCTGAACCATATACTACTAGTGTACACGGCCCGTTAGAATGGCGGGATTCGATATTTCTTTAAATGGATCTTTCAGATGTGGATGAAAAACATATACCCACCCTAATAGCACTCGCGATTAAAATATTCTTGTACTTGTGCACTGGTGAAACTCGTACCACAGATACGGTCATGAAGCATCCTTATGAGCGTCACAGACACTCGCACCAACCAAAGTAACAACGTTGTCTTATTATTTAGTGGACAACTATGTAGTTAGAAATGCAACTTATAGCTCAAATACTGAGCCAGAAAAAACAGATATGGCGCTGCGGCATGGAAATTGAAACAAATTCATCAACTATGATCACAAGTAGAATGAGACATTTTCGGTTTTTTGGAAACACGTAACATTTTTATTCTGTTCAAGCAAGCGTTGATATTTTTGATAAATTTCAATGAGATTTGATTCCATTATGCAGTATGACGGCTGTTTTTTCACGTTAAGTACAAGCGCCTTTCTCATAATGAAAATTATTGAATCTTTTTCACAAAAAGAAGTGACAGCTTACAAAAAAATACTCTCGTTGACACAGGTTAAATTTCTTGCTCTAAAGCTTCTATAGGTTCACAGAAGGGAGGGAAAAAAGCTGCCGTGAAGCATGGCTTTGGAACAGGTGCTCTCTCTCTAAATGAAATGAAGGGCAAAATTCCGGTGAAGTTCATCTCGGGACGAAGAGCAGCGCGAAGTGCCCTCACCGCTGCGGTGCCTAACAATGGAGCCGAATAATTCCGAGAAGAAGGGCGGGCGACGGAAATTTTTTAATGGCTGCAAGAGGCTATTGAAATCCCCTAACGCAAGTCATGAAAGTCTGAAAAATTGGGCCAAACTTGCGACGGCCGAACCCGACGGACCTTTCTGAAGACTTTGCGCGAGCGACCTGCGAATTGTGAGAGGTATTGAATTGTGAGCGTGCCGAGACACAAATCTTTAATGGGATTTAGAAAATCGGTTTCTTAACTTTTAATTTTGTTAAAATGCCAGGGTAAAAAAAAGAGGTGATTCATCGACCCACAGGGTGGCCAAACCGTTGAGTACCTTCAAAAAAGCTCATGAGTCTCTAACAAATCATCAAGTTATCTCTCATAAAATCAGAGAAATTCTTAATAAAAGAAAAAGAAACTCTAATTAATCTTATCAAGAGTACTTAGAATAGACAATAGCGTCCTTCTTATAAAACTAGAAGTTACCTTTAATAAAACCAAAATGTAACAAAATATCTCAAAAAATATATAGTGCTTCCATTAAATCATCGAGTACCTTTAATAAAATCAGAGAGCATATTTAATAAATCATGGAGAATCTCTAATAAACCTTAGAATTAGGATGATAAATTATTGAGTAAATCTAAAATAAACCTAATGAATGGAGTACCTCTAACTAATCATTGAGTTAATTTAATAAATAATTGAGTACATCTCATGAATCGTACAGTAACCATAACAAATGAAATTGGGAAGATCTTAAAAAATGATCGCAATGTTTTGCCGCGAAATGCAGGCAAACGGAAAGAGTGAAATAGCATTTCAAAAGTTACACTTTTAGAGGCGCTGTGGGGACATCCAGCTCCACGACCGAAAGTGTGCACATAACTATAAAAGCGACCCGGAAAAAGCAGTGATAACATCTCGAGAAAAACATAAAAAAACACAATGAATACGGAATCTGGAGGTCTAACAACTTGATATCGGTAAAGAAAAAGAGGTGTCAAGAAATTATGGTGAAGAGAATTTGTGTAAAAAGCCACCAGAACATCGTGGAAAATTTTCTCATTCTGTTTGCAGTGCAAGCACTCAACCGGGGAAAAATAAAACAAATAAAAACGAACGGAAACGTTCTACTTCAAAATAAATAAATATTTCAAAATAAACTAAACTCAGACGTGATCCTCTTAACTACTCTCGCCTAACTCTACATACACTTACTTACTGTACATGCAAATGTCTCCACGGTGCTGAATTTAACGGAGCCATAGCTGTCTACAGCAGGTAAATGAAACGTGTCTCATTCAAGAGTCTGAAACGTGAATTATTTAATCAAGTTCACAAACATATAATACCATTAATTTCTCTCCGATAGTTAAACATCTGGATGTGTGTGAAGTACGTATAAGTGATGCAGATTTCACTGCCTATGCACAATGCAATTTTTCCATTTAATTCAATAGATGCGGACACCGAAGAAATATTTCAATCAAAGTTAATCAGAATTCAAAATCAGAAATATGCCGTCATGATGTTGAGTTCAAGAATCCCCTTCACAGCGTGGCGTTATTTGGACTGTCAAAAAATTTTACTTTCCTTGTTTTCATTTGGTATCAATAGTTTCAGGCGAATATTGTGGAGGGAAACAGAGAGACCAAATTAATCAAGCGACGAACTAGCTACGAATAACAATGCAGAGGTTAGTGATGCCACACTACTGTTATTAACGAATCAACTTTACGACAGGCGTAACGCTGCACAAATGATCAACAGAAATTAATTTGATTGACAATGGCGAAAATCACGGGCCAAATGGCTCATTCTCAGGTTGTTAACCACGTCCTATCCAGCCCACCAATCACGCTATTGAGGATAAATAACATTCACATTCACTACGACACAGGTGATCCTAGTTCTTTACTAGATCTGTCAAACACAAGTGTTGAAATTAAGTGAAATTTTAATATATCACTTCAAGCCCAGGAAATGGAGAAGCAAGCAGAGCACTGCCAATTACCTCGAGAGGCTCGAATGCTAGAAAGATGTTAGAACTTCTCTACTTGGAGGCTCATTAAACCCTGACATAATCATGCTCTGTGTACCGAATACAGGATCTAGAGAATAAGAATATAAAAACGATCTTTAGAAGATTGGAAAAGTGGCATTCAAAAAATGAACGAGCTTCTTGGACAACCCAATATTTAAAAAAAAAAATGCGTACCTAACTCTTAGCTCGGGACCTCACATGTTTCCCATGGTAGTGTTAATTCTCATAGTTATAATAGTTGCATCCCCCTGAGGAGTGATTTGTCCACACGATCGAACTGCTTTGTACCTCCTGCAATAAATACTCTACGCAACTGAAAGCGCCTTCAACAATACTGATCTAATATCTGACAGTGTAATGAACAATTTTCTCTCATTAAAATTACAATTGAGCAAGTGGCAATTACAATTGAGCAAGTGGCGTTCGCTCGCCATCTTGTTAGAATTTCCAACATTTCGATCAGCATAGAAGCATTTTCTCCCTCAACAATTTATTCCGTAAGCAGGAATGCGAAGCGTCCCAGCTCTCCCTGCAGGTAGCTGAAAAATTGTCGGAGATGTTAGAAGTCAACTTCAATTTTCTTTAGTTTTTCCATTGCTTGCTAAGATTCAGGTTTCTTTTGTATTGATTAATTGTAGAACGAAAATCTCGCATTTTCAGTTTTCCCATTGCTAAAAAACCTTTAGGTTTCTACAGTATTTCTCTACTGAAAAAAATTTCTGAATTTTCAGCATTCAATATGTAAATAAAATTAGGGATTCAGAATCCAAGTATTAATTACAATTCAACTTTTTAACATCCCCATGCTGAATAAAATTGAGGTTTCTATGACATCCCATTGGCAAATAAGATTCAGCCTCCTTTAGTTTCCAACTGCGAAAAAAATGTAGGTTTCTTTAGTACCCCCCATTGCTTAGTGAAGTTGACAATTTTTCATATCTAAATGCTTCAAAAAATTGAGTCCTCTATAGCACATCGTCGCTGAATAAAATTCTCCTGCAAGCTCATTAAAAAAATGTACAGACAGAACATGAGAGCAATTACGTATGAAGCATTCAGCAGCGTTAACGAAGACAGCATAACTTTGAAAAGAGGCCATATTGGTAAAAATTAAGGCCCTTCAGAGTAAATGTGAGTTCATAATTGATCAATATAAGTTCTTTTGATCGTCAACTTTAGGCTCGGACTCCATCGGTGAAGTAATTTGCTCTCGTTACAGTTCTTGAAAAATGCTAATCCAGCCGCAAGTTCTCGTAGCCTCGCAGCGCTCCAACGTAACCAGGAAAGACCATCGCCATAGACTTCAGGTTCTTCTTTAAATTCTAGGCGAATATTCAACGTGATGGGAACGGGAGACTTGCCACCGTGGCATTGAAATGATATTCACAGTACTATATACCGGGGAGGGCCAAAAGTCACTTTACCATTTCAAAATTTGATTACGCAAAAACTATAAAACATAAACGTCCTTAGGAAACTGCAAATGAAATAAGAATACTTAAAATTTTTTATTTGTAAAAAATATATTTCAAATGTCTGCCATAATCATTTAAGCACATACGAACTCTATCTTGTGTGTTTTGCGTCACTCTTCTCAGCATATCTGATGAAATGTTAATTTCTTCGGAGTTATCCTGTTTTAGCTCATCAAGCGTGTCTGGATTATTTACGAATACTTTCTCCTTTAAATATCGCCAAAGGAACAAAACTGGGGAAGTTATATCCGGTGATCGAGGTGGCCAAGGAATGCTGCCAAAGCGTGAAATTAGTCGGCCTCGAAATGCTGATCTTCAAAGTGTCATGGTCTCTCGTGCGCTATACGCTGTGGCCCCATCTTGCTAGAACCATGACAACTTCAAGTATTCTTCTTTCGTTTGTCGATTACTGAAGATTTGTCTCTTTTTTATTTTGTGCGTAATAAAATTTCACAATGGTAAAGCGACTTTTGGACTGATCTGGTGGCGCTGATATTTGCCAGTAGTGAGTAATATGTGTTCATCTTCTATAACAATCCCAGGAAAATGAAAATTATATACACATGCAAGTTTAGTTCTGAAGAAAGAAAGATATTTCATGTAAATGATACACGGGTGATGTGCTTCAGTGATGCGATACAATAGTTAAAAATTAACTAAAAGCGAGGAAATACGAGCATCAAAGGTCACGTACGCGAGTACCTGCCGTCTGTAGAATTCGACATAACATGTGTACATCTCAGCTCGAAGTGGGCAATATCATCAAGTGTTTCATAAAATAACCGGCAAAACGCAATACAAACCGTACAACTAACAGCTTTTATCGCGCTACTTTTTCGTAACTCGTTTGTTTGTCATTTAATTTTGCTCTATTTCTATTTTCTGCTCTAACTTCCTTCTCTCTCTCATCATTTGTGTCCCTCTCGCACACTCAAGCTCATTGTTGATCTTCAATCAATGCGCATAATTTTAAGTAGATGTATTCAAGATTTCACAGTTCAGAACTATTTTTCAATTTTCCCTAATATCATTCAAGCCCTCATTGAAAGTTCAAACTTGGCCAACAATAATTTGTGCCACTGCGGTTACTTCGATGAAAAACCACCGTATTAAAGTCTCTTCGAAGAAACTTTTACACTCGATGAAACAAACTATATCAAATGAAGCAAGCACCGTTACAGCCTATCTCAACACGAAAACACGTCCGAGTATTCCAGACCAGTATTTCAGAAATATATGTTCCGGCCCAAGCTTAACAACAACAACTCCAATCTCCCTGGCAGCCAAAATTCTAGTTTAAACTAAACATGCAGATATTCCAGAAGCTGACGTTCCAACTCAATCTCAACATGCGCACTCCATTCTAGAATTCTTGGCATTCTAAAATGTTCTAGCGCAGGCTTAAATGCACCTATTCCCATCTAGAATACCAGACGTCAATATCACAACCTAAGCTCAAAAAGCATATATTCAAGGCACCAATATTGCAGCTTGGCTAAAAAATGCTGTAAGGTCACAAGGACTATGCAGCTATAATTCAGTGAAGTTGAAGAATTGCAATAAAGATGATGACGGGGGTTCAAAGAAGTGGTGATGAGGGCACTAGCAGCCGTCACCACCGGTGATGAATGGTCACCGTGATCTACGCGCTGCAAGATCAGGCTCATGAGAGCCCAAAATTTATCTGCGCGGAAACAACCCACGCTAAAAAGTCGAGCGCTCCTGAGATCTCAGGAGAGAAGGACGACAGAATTTTCAAGTTTGACTTGACGAAGTGTCGTCTGAATCTTAAATTTATTGCTGGGATTATTTACTAGGCTGAAAATAACGATCTTCATGTCTCGTGAGGTCCATCGATCATCTTGAAAAACGTGACACGTGCAAGGCGGTTAAACTAGTCTGTTATATGCACGAGGTGAAAACGCGAAAAGCATTTCCGAACCTCCATAGCAGACACAGATAAACATGAATGTATACCATTTACCAACTCTAGAAGTAACTTGTTACAGCTATGAATTCTATACCGTTCGAAGAATTTGCATGCATGAAGCCTTAGAATTTGTAAACTTTTCTGAGCATAAAAATTCAAATGAATCAGAATGGGACACAATATGGAGTTCTAAGAATGATCTTACCGATCTCATGTTAGGTTTGTCCCTAATTTCTGCAGTCACATATCAATCAAGCACAGGCATTAGTATAGATGAATCATAGTTAAGGAGTAAACATTAATGAAAACAAGAAAAAATATTTAAATAAATTTAGCCTCTAACCTAAATTTAGATTTTTTGCTTCAGTCAGCACCAAGGGTAGCGTGGTTTCAAAGGCAGTCGTATTTAATAATGTGTTAGAAAAGGAAGCAAAATTATCTCTAATTTGTGTCCATAGTTCAATGAAGCTCGTCAAATATACGCATTTATTGCTATATTGCACAGCACAATCGAAAAAAATTCCTTCTTCGCTTGGGCTACGAATGCAACTCAGGATTTTAGAGCACCCAATTCAACAAAAAATAGCGACGCCTGGCTACCAGTCCCACAAAAAACGCGAGGTTTCCCGCTTTTAGCCGAGCAAAACTGTCATTTTGTCCAAACTGATATAACAAGGCGATGCGCATTCTCACACGCTCGTGCGCACAACCAAAGCACCGGGAAGCTGCGCCTGGACGCAAGTCTTCGGCGCTAGCATCCAGAAATCTAGAAAGTTTTGCCACTTGAGCAGATCGTTTGAGCCTGGAAAGCGCGTCGTGTGTGCCGAGGGAGCCCCGCGTTTTGGGACCCAGCGGCTTATTTAAGACGACGGTGAATTTGGAATTTTCAACTAGGGAAAAATTTTTCAACGAGATGATAAAGTATAAGCCGGAAGAAAATAATGGAGAGGCCATGAGCTCTGAATTTAAAGAACTTGTTTTGTTGTTGAGAGCTCCAAGTTTAAAAAAATGTTTTGCAATTAAAAGCGTGTCTGAATCTATGCAGGGAAAACAAAATTGTGTATAAGTACATTTACAAAATTTGTAATTTCTTGAAATTAATGCAAGTGCTATTCAGTAATACCACCATATTAATTACGTACGTTAGTATTTGATGAAATAAGGTCTATGAAAAATTTCAAGAGTATGAAACGATGAAACAACGCGGTTCTCGCTTGTCATCGTTCACGGAGTTCAGAAGAAGCTGAGGTCCGTCCGCTCGTTTCAAATCGTGGAAGTCCGGGAGTTGTTGGCGCGCATTAAAGCTTGAAATGCAAAAATTTGGAGTCAGTTTTGACCGTGGTTCTTATGGATTTTTCGTTGATATTCACCTACCTGCTGCATCGCTTTAGATGTCTCGAAATACTCTCGCGCCCAGCCTCTAAACTGACTTTGGTGTGTGATCGTCCACTTTGAGGTCGAGTACCAAGTTCATTGAATCTCATCACAGTATCGCATCGAGATAATTTCAGTACACTTTAATAATATATATTAGACTTCGACGCTCCCGCAAAATAAAGCTCAATAATAGCTTGGCGATTACACATTCCCATAAATTCTTACAATTGTGTATCCACAAACTCTTTTCAAAATAAAGAAGTATAAAGCCGTTATATTTTATCAATGATTTCAAGATTAAAGGCCATTAAAACCAAAATTGACCCTAAGTTTAAAGACCTGAAAATTTTACACCACACCCAGTAAGTGAATATAAAATCCTATCACAAAATTTGTATGCTAGCTGATTTTGAAACAGCAGCGAGCATTTTACGAACGATGCAAGCAAGTCAATTAATTGGATGAAATAAATGCAAACTGTCATATTTTCGTGTCGAACACGCGCCTGACGCTGAGCGGAATTTCAAAGTTTGCTTTAATTTGTGTGGATTTTGAAGCTCTGTTCGTTACGGCCGAGCTCGGCCAACGATGTTTCTCATTTGACCTCGTGAAGGCGAAACAAATCAGCCGATGCAACAGCGACTGTCCGCGCTTGAGAGGACTTCAAATGGAGGCCGTGGCAACCGAATTCTCTCGAGCAAGTTAAGGATGAAAGATCATTAAAATGTGGGAAACAATTTCGGTTTTAACCAGGTTATCGATTGACGCATTTTCCATTGTTTCCACATCGAAATTTCGAGTTAGTAGTGATCATTTTTCCCCATATAATCAACCATACCATGCGCTCGTGCTTCCTTTTAATGACATGAGAAACTACGCCATGTGCGTTCTTCTCTTACTATCTGACCAACCATACCACTCACTTTTGGTCCCCTCACCAAATTTACCATTCACTTCTCACCACCTGACTAACCATACCTCATTTTTATGACCATATGGCCAATCATAGCATTCTCCTCAACCTCCTTACCAACCATATAACTCACTTCTGATCACCTGACCAACCATGACATTCTTTCCTGACTACCAGACTAACCATACCGTACTTGCCTGATTATACCACTCGTTCCCGACTACTTGACCAATCATACCCTGACTACCTGACTAATCATACCACTCTTTTCAGACTCCCTCACCGAGCACACGATGCACACGTCACTCCCGCAAGTGCAGTTGCGTGCTGTAGATGCCACTTCCCAACGCATTTCTCCGCTCATTAAGCAAAGCAAGAAAAACGCAGCCAAAGTTAAAAAGTAAACTACAGGGCTAACGAGCACACAGAGCGCAGAGCCTGCCGTAGTTCACGGCAGCTACGCGGTCCTCAAGAGACTTTAGGAAAATCAAAAGACGCATCAGAGGCTCCGTAAATCTTTTAACTTCCCTAATAAGCAGAAAAGTAGAGCTGGTTTCCAAGATACGACTTCAATGGGGGAGCTTTCCTGTCAAGTTCGTGCGGAGCTCCAGTGCTGGAAAAGCTACAGCGTTCATGCAGGAGGTCGGGCTAAGAAATTTTCGAATGTTTCCCATAAGTTGATGACATTCGTTTCAAAAGAATCCTGATTTTGGTATTCCTGAGCGCTATGAGTCAAGGATTTTCACTGCAGAACAGTACTTTAAGGCCCGTCCACACTATCGATCTTTCGGCCGAATCTTGTGTTTTTCGGCAGTCTGCGAACACGAACACAGATAGATAACTGTCAGATTTCAGTGTGTTTGAGTTTTCGAACCTGTTGGATAGAAATTGTTAGATGCGTGTAGCCCTCTACACAGCAATATAGTTTGTTGCTGGGGCTTGCTCGTTAGCTCTCTCGCCATCCCTACTCCCACCTCGTAAACTGGATACTTGAACACTATACAATGATAAATGTGTGTTGTACTTTTGATATTGCAGCTTATTAACATTGATTGGAATTAATTCCGGCATGAAAATAAAAAAAGGAGTTAAACCAATCCCGCATGCGAATTTAAATTGTTCATTTGAAAAGTTTTTACGAAAGAATTATGTACCAGATTTACATAAGAACCACGCCGTCATTTTTGACGTCAGGGGTACATTAAAGGGTGACCAAAAAATAAAGGAAAATATTCATTATTGTACCAGCACGAAAAATTACCCCAAATACGTCGGAATCTCTCAGTATGCTCTCAAAGCTATGAAGATCGCATGCAAGAAAATCATTCAAAGAACCTACTTTTCCTTCTCTCAGCATCCGTTAATCTATCAGGCAGTGACTCTGCTGAAGCACGCAACAGCTCCGTCGATTATTTTGTCAGTTCTTGTTCCAAGGACTTTTTAAAGGACTGCAGCGTTAGATTTAGTTTTCAAATAGCATTTCTTTCAAAACAGACAAAACACATAAATCCATGGGATTCAAATCAATACTTGAAGGAAGCATTCGTCCTTGATTAGAAAATCAGAAACGTTTTCCCTATGCTATCCTGGAGCCCGATAGGAGGTGTGAGCTGGATTGCTGACAAATTGGCCTTCTTTGAAACATTGCATCATTAAGGTTCTTAACCAGTAATTCTAGATGTTTCTCATATTTTTCGTGCATTTTTTTTATCTCCCTCAGAAACAAGAATGAAATGAGTTTCCCCGTTTTCCGACACTTTCCCAGACCATGACAGAGGCAAGCTTTTTGGTCGTGGCGAATATTTTTGATGTTTTCTGGTGTTGCTAAAACGCCTAGCACAAAAGTCGGTCATTTTGGTAATTTGAAAGTTTGTTCAAGCGTGATATTTTCTCACCTGTGTACACAACTGAATCGAGACCAAGAATTACGAGGTGGCGTAGCAAAGCACGATTTCTCGACCGTCTTCTTTATTTTGATGCAGCAGTGAGGCTTTGGATTTTTCTTAATTTCAGAGATGAGAAGCCTGTGTATCTTTTCGCAACTTTAAGAACAGACTTTCTCGATATTTCAAACTCGGAAGCCATTTTCCTCAGGGACCTCCAAGAATTTCTTATAATCCTTGATACAATTTTCTTGTTGATTTTCTGCATCGTTGAAATTTTTGGACAGCCAATTCTCGTACGATCTTTAACACACCCAGTATCCTTATATCGCTATATTGCACGGACGACAAAATTTTATTTCAATTTTGAAATTTAATAAGTTTTGAGATTTCATTCGATTGTTGTGCAGTCATATGAAACTCCAAAATTGCACTCCTTTGATCTTTCATGAATGTATCGCAAACATTACACTAGACGAATAACTTTACTCGCAAAAATTAATAACATGTGCCAACTATAAAAGATTCTGGAAAGATAAAGTTTCAGTTGATATCAAATAATTTCACGTAATAATTAAAAACTTCCCCAGAATCTCTGAGTCACTTTGTAGCACATAAAATGAAAAACTTTAGAAATTTTCTAACGATTCAAAGTCATCAAGCAAATTTTTAATGGCAAATTCTCAACAGCTGCAAATTTGACAAAAACAAACGTACCAGTTCTTGTGACACTTAAATTTCCAGAGAACGGAAAACCGCGTCCAAAATTTACGAGTTTGGTACGATGGAGCGTCGTGGTTGAATTACGGCACCGCTAGCACACATTTGCCTAGGAGCTTCACAGCGAGGGACTCTTGCAACGCTGATGTTTTCCTTTCATTACGGTGTGAGTGACGGTGACGGACGGGCGATGTGTGCCTGACTTGAGAAGTAAGGTACAGGTTCGACACTTCAGGCGAGACGTAAGTTGACAGACGTAACAAGGGCTCGAGAAACCTGAAATTTTCATCTTCTCCAATTAACGTTATTGGTCTTACCTTCGCCAGTTATTATATACCGGCCTTATCTTCTCCAGTTATTATATACCGGCCTTATCTTCTCCAATGAAATTTAACGATCTTAACCGTCAACTATCTTGCATGGCGGTGAAAATTTAATTTTGTACGGTTAACATGATTGCAATTTTTACTGCTACTGTTATTTTAATTTTTTATGGGTTCAACATTGAAAATTAATTTTTTACCACCAATAATAAAATTATCGCCATTAATAAGTTTAGCAACGTTATTCTAACTATTACGATAATCTCCGTTGGTCACGGATGGCAAGACTCACTTCCGTGGCTTAAAACCTGATTTATTTTCATTAAAAGATATTACAATTTTGAGAAATGGTTTTTCAAGAAAAATATAATAACAAAAAAAATAATAAAAAATAATAGAAGTAGTGACAAGATTTGTTTACAAATATTGATAAAATTGTACCGCGTTACCAAAACTACAGCGCAGGTGGTAGTTTTTAAATCAAATAAGCACCTGATACTTTCGCTGCGACGGTGCGATATATCTCCAGGCCGTCTCCTCATGACCATATTTTCAGCGTCTCGAAATCGCGCATAAATTAGCTCAAATCCCGCCATAAAATGACAGCCATACATCACGGCTAAGTTGGCAGTCACACGACACCCAGCGCGTCAGGTGTTCGGTTGCTTCAGTAATAATCGTGCAGTCCAGGCAAAGTTCGCGACGAAGTCGGTTAGAAAAAAAATGCTTTCAGTTGCTAAACTTGCATGGATTGTGACAAATAAGGAATATTTTCCTCATCAGTGCAGTGCCTGCGTTTTGTCGCGCATCCACGTAAGGTGCATGGAGCAATTGGTTCAGAACTAATTATCGGTCACAGATAAACTCGCTTTTTTAAAAGAACAATACGCTATTTAGATAGAATGCATTGCAGAGGATCTTTTATTCCATTGTTTTTACAAATTGACATGCAATAAACTGTTTAACTTTCTGTTTTGTTTGGAAGGATTTTTCTGATTTTACAGCTGTACGGCCGATTTTGGTGCAGCTGGCAGCGTAAGTTCTTTTAAATCAACTTAGGTCATCAATCGTTAAGTAGAAAACCTATGTTATGTAAGATAAGAGCATTCTAGGTTTGCTTAAAATAGAATAGGTTAAAAGAGTTTGGACAGTGATTAAATAAGTTAGGATAAAATGGAATGGGTTATGTTAAAATCGAGGTTAGGTTAATTTAAAATTTTCGAGTCACGGATAGGCTAGGTTAGCATAGATTAGGTTATGGTAGAATGGGTTAGGTTAGGGACGGTTTGGATACGATACGATATGCAAAGTTGAAAAAATTCAATTTTTTAATCAATCTTTTTAACCCAGACAACAGGAAAGTACGCTTGAATCTTCCTCACCACAAGAGTCAAATTTTCAGTAAATGCATCGAAAAAAATGTATATACGCTCTTGAAGATGCTGTAATCAGATATAACATGTTGCAGCGAGTATTCGACGGACAGCATTCATCAGCTCACATATATTTTTCCATTCGTAACAGATGAATTTGCTCACTTTAAGGTGAAGGTACATTAGGTGTGGTTATGATGAGATAGGTTAGGATAGAGTAGTGTAGGTTATTGAAAGTAAGTTTGGTTAGTTTAATTTAGGTTTAAAAAGATAAAGTTGAAGTAGGATAGATTTAATGAGGGTAGGTTAGGATTGTTTAGAATTAGGTTAGGATAATGTAAAAAGTTTGTTAACATGTTAACTACGATTGTGCGGTTGCTCACGGTCAGTTTGGTTCGGCTGGAAGAAGTCGTTTTGAAAAAACGGCTTTTCTGCTTTAATACATTTTTAACCTTTTTGAAAAGTGTAAAGAATCCAATTGAACCAGAATGTGTTACCGTTTCCTCTAAAATTTATTTCGGAAAAGGTAGCAAAATAGCTGAAATATTATTTGTATACTCCGGTACGTAAATGAACAATTTACCTAGTGGTGCACACATGTACCACTTCGGAGTCAACGTGTTAAAGTATGACAGGTTAGGATAGGTATCTTAGGTTAGGATAAGCCTTGATAGCTCAGATTAGGTTAGGTTAAAATAAGTTAGAATGAAACAGAATTAGCTAAGTTCTGCAAGTCGAAAAAAATATTTTGTTGATCAAAAACGTTGCTTCTGGCGGTACTGGTGTACTAGTAACTCTCATAATGAGTATCAGGCGCCCTCCCTCCAAGTGGCGTCGTCGCTTAAGCTTTTTCTCAAAGAAGACTTATGATCCACTATTGATGGGGCCGAATATTCAGTTCCTTTAATATCGAAACAATCACATATTCCAGTCCAGAAACTGGGAAGAACTTGGAGCCAGCATACTCTGATGACAGACAAAAAATACCGAATGTAGCAGAATTGCTGACTCGATGCTACGGCAGATGCGGGGTTGATTATGAATTTAAAAACTAACAATCTGCAACGTCAATACTCTTTTCAAAAGTTGCTTGACTGACAACTGCCGCGCCACTGAAAACACTAATGACAGGAAAAAATGTAGGAGCAAGGAACCACAGCTGCGAATGGTCTTCGTCACAATAAAGAAAATTGATGACTGGAGAGAGAATGCAAAAAACCGTCAATTTTCATGAGCTGATGCGTGCACTTCCAGATATCGGAATCCTCACATATCGCCAACGACGAAACATTTCACGTGCAATTACAAACTCATCGTCGCACTTTTTTCCCTCCCTGTCACAGAAGAACATTACGTTTTTATAGGCTTAGAAATACTTCAGGTTGCCGTAAAGAATAGCGAAATGAAGGCCACCTCCTCAGCAGGAGTTTTATTTTGTGAGAATTGCTTCGGAGAAGTGACAGATAAAAAGAAAAAATGATGAAGTCTTTATTTTTGTCAGGATAGTAGAAGCACAGCGTGAGTGGAAATTAAATAAAATTGTATTGAATTTTGTCCGCTTTAACAAAGCTTTGAAAATGTTAACAGAAAATAAAAAATAAAAATCCGCTTAGTGAAGCGTATAAAATTTTATATCATACATGTGAACTCTCTTACGTTAATGAATGTAGTTCTAGTTCTACACGTGTTAAAATACGAAGATAATCACTCATCATTTTTATTAGAATGAACACTCAATTGTTAAAAAAAGTAAATTAAAGTTCTGAATATGACTATTGAAAATAACATGACTAATGGGGAAATTCACGCCCGTTTATGTCCAGGAATAAAAGTACTAACTGTCAAGTAGGAGCGAAGTGGCTGGAGTCAGTACGTGCGTTCTCAAGACTCAAGTCCACAAGAAAATTCTGAAAAGCAAACAAAGCAAAAAAAGAGGAAAAGTGCTTGCGCTTCTTGAAAACTTCCCAACGAAGAAAAAGGGTAAGAATGGAAAAAGCGTTTTCTGTTTCCGAAAAACTCACAAGGGGGGCGAAGCAAGAAGAAAGAGAAAGCGAAGAAGTGGTCGCTGTTTTTGCGGGACCCCATTAATGATTCCGTCGCTCAGTGTGCCGCCGCCGCTGAATATTTGCACATTGAATGATGAAGAGTCGCGTCCAAACAACGCAAAGCAAACACCGCCGCTCCAGAGCAGCGCGTGCGCAGACACTCGGGCTCAGTCCAGCTCCCCTTGGCAAATTCGAACAAAAACCTAAAATGTAAACTCGCAACTTCTCATTAAAGCCCCGAACCTAAAAAGCTATGACAAATAAGATGGAGCTCGGGTTTCTTTGAACCAGCCAGCCAGCAGTCAAGTCAACGTGGTCAAAAAGTTTGCGAGAGTTTCTCACAACCTTTTTGGTTAGTATACGCGTTTGAATGTCTCATTTCAAGTGTATGTACATAAATAATTGCCATCTGAGTACATCGATAACACTACGCAGGAATTGTCAGTTTGAATAGCATTAATTAGGTAGCAGTTGTAAGTTTGGATTGTATAAAGCAGCATTAAATCGATCTTATCGAAGAAATATGAAATATGCTGGAAAATAATTGAAAGACAATCTTTCTTGACACACAAGTATACATTTTATACTAATGGATCTTTCAACGACAAGCAAATACTATTTGATGTCCTTTGCACGAATGCAGGATGAGTGTGGAGAGCACACACGGCCGACACCTCTGAGTAAAGTCATCTTGCACAAATAAGCACAGAATTGAATAAATGTTAAGTTTATCTTCCTTTTCTAATCCTCTTACTTCCAGGCATTGGGTAACAGAACCCATGACAGAAAATAATAATACTGCCACAGCTTTATTTAAAGAGCATGCATCTGGATTATTCTTCAATTTTTCGCCATTCGCATTTACTGACTGTACTTTTCATTAGATCACACATAAAAGCTTAAATTAATCATTTAAAAACGGGTTTACAAACAAGTTCGATGACAATGTAATAATTCAACGAAATAATAGGTATAAACGTTAGTAGTACAAACCAAACATGACGGCAGCAGGGATGAGCGCAAAGAAGAAACAGCCCCAGCATGTCAGCCCAATGGTCAAGTTTCCATTGGCACGGTTTGTTATATTTAAATTTGTTTGTTGAGGGCAACTTTCTACCCTCGCTGTGTGAGGCACTGACTGGGTAATGTAAAGATTTATAACCACAATAACTGAGCCTTCCCGATAGTAACTAAACAATGTTGTTTTTCTTTAGTAAGCTTCAACGAGTCCTCATCGGGTCCGATCATTGCAGAACGACAGAAGAAATTGCTTGACGTAGCAAATATGCACGCACTAATTGGATCAGATCTAATAAAGTCCATGCTTTCAACATCCTTGTAATTGTAATGCAGGAGCTACTCGCAGGATTGCTGTACCGTAGTCAACGAAGGATCTGCGTAAGCACATTAAGGGTGTGTGTAAAATGGTGAACTAAAATAGAATTTAGGGTTATTCATTGTTTCTTCGGTGTTTCACCGTTAAATAATTACTTTGTCGACAAATATATGAAGAGATATTCACGAATTTTGACGCTTCGGTTTTTGTTTCCTTGGCAATGTTTAGCAAATGCGAAAGAGCTTTGGGACCAAAACTAAACAAAAAGCTGCCTTCAACTCAATTAGAACAGAGTCTACGGCCTTTACACTTTTTTGTTCTCTAACCACTGAAGTTTATATTGTTCATTACTTAAAACCCATTTATGTGCATGAAATATTTTCAACATAAATACGAAGAAAATATTCAAACAAACTATATGATTTCAACGTACGGTTGCTAGGTCACTTTAAATTTGAAAATTACTACGACAAGTTTGTTCCCGTTTAAATTTTTCTAATGAGAGAAGCAAAGCACCCAAGTCCACTCCGGAGCAATATCTTACTGTGTTATGCAGAGCCTCTCATTAGCATCTGCGGGGGGAGAGCGAGCAGGACTTGAAAGATAATTGTGGCTCGAAAAATAGGACGCGAACTGAGAAATGGAGCAGAAAAATGAAAATAAAAAGAAAATAGCATTTGATCACAAAAGTATTTTGCACAGAGACATGGGTCTTTAAAAATAATGCAGAGGGAGGACAGAAATACGGGACTGAGAAAGATAGAGTGAGAAAGAGAGGGCGAAACGAAGAAGAACCAAGCGACTCCGCTGCGAACGCAGAAGATTAGCATACGGGACGACCCCGTCTAATCTAAGGGGCGCTAATTTCACGTTATTACAGCACTAATTATGACAAACGGTGAGAATTAAAGTCGTCGCAGCTTATAGAAGTTGCGGTGCTAATTCATAAGTGCAGGCGACCGGGGCGCGTATGAGGCATGGCCAAGGCTCTCCCGAAAATCCTTTGGAATGAAAACGAGCCCTTAAAAAAGCACTCATCCATGACGCGAAACACGAGTTCCGCGTGAGAAGTGCGTAAATAAATGCTTCTCTGGCGGTCAATATGATACATCAGGAAAACAAGGCATTTGCAGAATGAGTTGATGTCGGTTTGAACGGTTTCCCACGATGTGGTTTTCGAAAGATTCATCTACCATAAACATGCACGGTCCATGGTTACCCGTGTGACCCAAGAATTAACCTAAGTCGACAATACTATAACATTGTGGGTCAAACATGTTCGTGTACGGCATCTTTACATTAGTCATGAACGCTCAAGTCGACTAGCAGGCGTTCTTACTCATTCACATCTCGATACAAATGATTAAAAAATATGCATGATCATTTTTTTAATTAAATTACTCGCTTAACCACCGACCAATTACAAAAATCAAACTCCTCAAGAAACCATCTTACACTGAAAATCAACGTCTTTTCACGCAGACAAACAAGTCCGTAGAAGCCGCTTTAATTCAAACAGCGGCCCGCATGCGCAAAAGCACGGCGGCCCGTATGCGATAAGGCGTTATAATGACGTTCAATGAAAGCAATTCCCCCAACGAACATCGAGGTGCGAACTACTTAAAACAAAAGAGCGAAGACATATTAGAGGCGCAATGGAAGACTGAAATCTACGATGAACTTACAGTGAGCTAATAAATGCTTCTGAAATATGGACTCTGAAATACAAGGCCCACTCTGAAACACACAAAGGACGCGGAAATAAGTCCGTGGAATAAAATCGAGCGGAGTTTTGCAGAGGATCTGGTGACCGCAATGCCTGCTAATGCGGTGCTGTTCGTTAGTATTCGGGGCACAGAGACGAGAAGCTGTCCTTTACTGAGCTCACTGACGTAAGAGATCATGTGGCTGCAGGGCACACTATTCAAATGTTTTATTCTAAACAATTTGACACGAATCATCTTGAACATTGGTTTTTCGAGTACCCACATTACGAACGCCAAGACGGTAACATTTATTTCAACCGCTACCCATTTCAAATGAACAGGGATTGAGTGAGATACTGTTGTTCAGTTCCTCCTTTGCCTTTTGCAACGAGAAGAAACACAGAACAACATTGCCATGAATCGAATCTAAGATCCATTCTGCGAAAATGGTGACCACATTCAAGGGGAGGCCACTGACGTAAGCTGAGTCACATAGCACAAAGTATCGCAGCTCATTGATACGAGACAATAAATTCACAAAATTCATAAACATGCCTAATTCGAAACGTTTTGACACCTATATCACTGATCCATTTTTAAGTCATGATTATTATTATTATTATTATTATTATTATTATTCAACCACTGTAACCCGATGATTGGGTTTAATTTTTCTCATAAAAATTTCAACTTCATTCTTGACACATCAGACGTTACTATACTCATTTTCTATCCCATGCTTCGAAACCCTGTGATGTGCTTTTTTTTATCATCGAAAAATCGCAAATTATACTACACCTCATTTTTTATATCTGTCAATACTCACCAATTATAACAAGTTGGTTGCCGGCACCCGCATTGTACATCCATGTAGTTACGAAGCAACCGCAACACGTACAAATTGCCTCTACAGACATGAGAGCGAACTAGTAACAAAGGAGTAAAATAGACTAACATGCGAGACTGTGAGAGCGTCGTTCAAAAACGGAAACTAAAATAAAAATAGGACCCCACTTTTGAACACTCACCAACACGCAACAACAGGACGCGACACACACACGCTGGCGACCTAATTCACACATCCCCTTCATCTGTACTATATAACAAAACACCAGGTATCTTCTTAATTAAATAAATAAATAGATTTACTCCGTCATGCTTGGTCGGGTATGTCTCTCTTTCACGCTCTTAAATGATGCTTAATGGCCGTATCTGGGATGAGAGTTTCACCAGTGCACAAGTACAAGAATATTTTAACCGCGGATACTATTAGGATGGATACCTTTGTCTGTCATCCACATCTGTAAGATTTGTTTAAAGAAAATGTAGAATCCCGTCAATTTTGACAGATTGCGTACACTAGCATAGCAGATTAGATTAGATTATTAGTTACTTTAACCCTGCCTACCCGCCACAAAGGCGATTCAAAGAGAGGAAGGAGGAATGCATCATTTAGTATGGAGTTAAGGGAACGCGGAATCTATGCATTAAGAGCATAGAAACAGTAGTAGTAGAGAAAGAAGATTATTAAACAAGATCAAAATCGAAGAAGAAAGTAGTAGGTGCTGAAAAACAGAACAGTAGTGAAACGAAAAAAGATGGTCTCAAAATAGAAAAAACATTTTATTTCAACAATAAGAAGGTCTACCTAACTCTCAGCTCCGGCCCTCACATTTTTCCCCCGGGAGTGCTAATTCCCATAGATACAATAGTTGTATCCCCCTGAGGGGACACTAGCATAGCATAACGCACGCAAATACAACACACCAGAACACAGACACGAGCACCACAGCCCACACACGCAGCACAACACAAACACAGCTCTCAAGGCAGCCTCGAAGAGATGGATTAGAAAATTGTCCTCCAGAGACACGGCGTGCAACAGTCGCGCGACTGTTCTGTTAGCAGATGTAAATATTGAGTGTGTGATGCAGGGGCTCTTGGTGATCAAAGTCAGAACTAAGAACGGTTGGTATTAGGGCGCAGTTATTATTATGTGTAATAACCGATTTTAAAATGTCGACATTAAGATATATAGCACCTTCTCACCGACGTCGGTATTATATATATGTATTTATATATCAATGTGTTTACATTGTATACATATATATTTGACACCTGTATAATAACAGGTGCATGAATATTCCATGTTGACGTGTAGACTTGGAAAGCCCCACAATCGTGATGGAGGGAGAGTAAGAACACAGGTAGCACAAAAATGCTAATTTAGGCATGCCCTCGCCCGACGTTTTGACCATCACCCCTAGTTCGTCTCCCTTGATCACTTCATAATTGCAATTGCGAGTATAAGTACACCTGTATTTTTGACCGTCTTAACCTTAGGATATGTAGGGAATGAGTAATTGAGGCGCGTCTTCAAAGGACAAGAGTTCCTTCTATAACATATCTTTAATCCGTTTTCTCTGTTTTTAACGATCGCCGAAGAAGCTCTTTGAACTTAGGTAAAAATACCGCGGTGTGGATCTGGGACTGATCCGGGGTTATTTTTTGTCCTAAGTGCGCTGCTTTACTTTCGAGCCACGGAAAAGATTGTTAACACAGTGTAAACCTTCACTACGGAGGAGATCCAGCTATGTTGTCAATGCAACTCTGAAAACAAGACACTGAAATTACAAACTCGATACGAGGTCATGTATATCAAGCACCTATCAAACTCCAGATAAAGAAGCTAGATTCGTTGAAAGCCGAAGCCATCATCTGTACAAACGCAGCATTTTGCAAAAGTCTCTGCTCTACGAGTCTCATTCTACACATAAAATGCCTTAATTTAAGAGCCGTAGAAATGACGAAAACGAAATCACATTTATGAAGGTGGTTCATAAAATCAAGCATTTTTGCGATGTTAATTTGGCCCTCAGCTCATGTTTCAAGAGCACTAGACCAGGAAATGAAAAAGCTATCTTGACTGAATGCTAGCCAATTATGCTTAGGCGCTCAGAAAATCGTGTCAATAAATTGGGAGCATTTAACGTGCAGCGCTGTCGCAGCATCTAATGTCCCCTCTCAACGAAAACTAGGAAATTGTGTGAATAAATTGGGAACACTTAACAAGCGCTGCCGTCAGAGCATCTAACACGCCCTTCAGATGAAGCTAAATAGTTATGCAAATAATAAATAGGAACGCCAAATGAGCATCCTTTGGGGATCATCTAATTCTAGTGCATGCACCCTCAGAGTGAAAACTGGCATCGGGAGCGCATGCTGAGCAGTTTTTGTAGGATCATCTGGAGACCAGTTAGAAAGATGAAGACCTGTTTGTTCGGCAATACCTGTTCTGTAGGTGGGGCCTGTTCGACGAACCTGTTCGTCTAATGAGGGCCTTTCTGACGAGTGAAGACTTGTTTGTTTGATGAACACCTGTTTAACGAGTGGGAAATTTTACGAAAGTGGGTACTTCGAATTAGAGAAGAGACAAGTAGCCTGACTCGTACGCAATTATTGAAGTCAAAGCGCTAATGAGCCTTACATAGGAGCCAGGCATGAAAATATTAAAATTAAAAATATCTTCATCTTAATGAGTACTAATTTGGGGCTGCGTACACCAACCTCGCGTTCGTATTCAATTAAACCTCCCGTGACTCCTTGGGTTAGGTTGCTTAATATAACTAATTTTTGAAAATATTATTCATAAAATTCACATTCGTAATAGATTGCATACAGCGAGTGGGAATTTCAATTTTCGCTTAAAAGTTGCGTTAAGTTTCACTGAGAGCAGTGAGTGAACAGTTTAAAGAAAACCAGCAAGCAAGCCATCTTTCAAGAATATTGAAGTTTAAAAAATGCAGATGAATGACACGTCTATGCAATTTTATATTACCGAAACAAGTTTTTTTTATCAGCATGGGACATGTTTTCACACATTATTTGGATAAAATTTTTAATTTCTCCCCCATTCCCGGGCAGGAGGGTAGATCACCCTCACTCAAGTTCGGTCAAAGGGTGCCCGAGAACTCAAGCCCCGCAACAGCCCTAATTTCTTGCTCGACTTAATCAAAGTCCCAAGGGAAAACATAATCCGCCCCCGTGGCCTAATTACCCTAGAAAAAAACTGAGACTGAAAGACTGCGGTCATGAGAGGCGCAGTTGGCGAGTTCGAACCAGCGTGATTTCCGAGGATGAAATGGTCGTCCAAGTCCCTACGGAGTCTCTGACAATAACATTGATGGATGATGGGGCTGAACGGGGGGGAATCTGGGGCAGCCCCTAAATCTAGGGAAGATGATTGGGGTGGTAGTGGCAATGGTGGGGCGCACGGGACCAAACTCTGGCCGACGGAACATCATAAAGCACTGAAATGCCAGACGAAAGGATTTCAAGTAAATGGGAGGTCGATTCGAATTCTTTTATTATATAGCGAAGGAAAACTTGTTACTCCATGAACTCATTCTGAGAGTTTATCACGTCTGTGGTAATTCAATTTTTGCTTGTATATAATGCTTATCATCATCGAAATTTCTCGATCAAATAGATTGTGTTTTTGATGGTTTAATAACAGATGCACGAACTATAGCAGTTGCATCAGGGCAAATATTATGCCAAGCGAACCAATGAATGCGAATAACTTGACGTCTATCAACCTCCAGAAAGCTTTCTCCCATGTGATCAATTTGAATTTACAGCTTAATAAATAGTAATATCAATTACATATTATTAATCCACTCAAATTTATGGAGCATACAAACTTTTCTGTTAGTTACGCAATGTTCTTTGACTAAAACATAGTTATCTAACAAACAGACGTAACGAACGTGTTCCACAGATTGCAAAAAATCAAACGAACAGCGTACTATAATACACAAGTCATTACAGCGAATTGAGAGTAATTTCATTAGTTACATTCTATGCCCGAATATTTACTCTACTAGGCACAGCTTCAGTACATCATTCATTTGAATATAATCAATCATAGGGTGCGAACAAGTTCCTCCTGTCAACACAATAGTAGAATATTTTCGCACCTGTAAAAAAACGGTTCCATTTAACTATAATTCTCTCCCCTATAGCAATATTCCCTCTAGCCGCTTCACAAGCTCGAGTCTGCCTCCTTAGCTAGCATCAGCAATGCCAGCTGTTGTGGGAAATTTTCTCTCATGCCTTTTTTAAGGGGATGCTTCAGTTGCCTGCAATTGAGAACAAATTTCAAACTCTAGAGTACATCGAACTCAAAATCTACCATGTTGAAATCAAGCGATGACGCAGCTACATTTCTTGAAAATTTTCCCCAGACACAACACTTGGCTGCGTTGATGCTACTTTTCGATGAGGTGTTGCCAATGGTATCGTAAATTCTTTAAACTAACCTGGAATTCCGGTCAAGCCTCGTATTTTACAATACTGAGGGATTGCCAACAAGGAAATGGTCAACACGATTTTTCAACTTATTTACTACTTTAGCTAAGACGTTTTCTGGAGGCTAGTTCTAGATTTTGATCGTTTTCATTGGAAAATAAGCTGAGCTTTCTTGATTTTTTTTATTACTAACTTCTTGCAAGTGCTTCCGATACGAACATAATCCTCAGTGTCGATTAGCTTTTCATCATTGAAGCCATTAACGTACTCGTAAACCTTTATTAATTGAACTTGGAATCTTCTTCGTTCAAGGGTATTGAATTTGTCCCTTAGAGACGTCGCTCGTAGTCGAGGTTGAGTTCTGGAATCATATTCGCTCCTTTCCATTTAATTCAATTCATTTTATTGATATTTCTTCTTCGGGTAGGGGTCCAGAGTTGCACTTCGAATTCTTGAGGCGGTCGGACCAATTCCTCACAAAGAGACAGTGCTATGTCCTTGGGCTTGCAGTCAATATCTCTATCTACGAGGCCAAATTTTTTTCTCACATTCTCATTGCATTTTGCCACTTGTTTGCCATGCTTGGGATCTTTCACGTCGTCGGACTACTGTTTCAATCGGAGTATCACTTATGATTTGTAAGAAATACTGATCACTAACATCTTGGGAACACCACTGGGCAATTTTAGATGTTGAAGCTCATTTGTCCGCTTTCGGTCCATTGGAGAAGGTCAATGTCTTTTTTAATTCAATATATTTCATCCTAGGACATCTTTTTACAGATGGCTTCTCCAGCTGGCACATCTCAGGTGGAATATCGCAGATGATGCATGCATGAGACACATCAGAGGTGGTATATCCATGTGTCACATCACAAATGATGTCCATGTGTCACATCACAAATGATGTCAATGTGTCACATCACAGGTGGTATATCCACGTGTCACATCACAGGTGGTATATCCACGTGTTACATCACAGGTGGTATACCCACGTGTCACATCACAGATGGTATATCCACGTGTCACATCACAGGTGGTAGATCCACGTGTCACATCACAGGTGGTATATCCACGTGTCACATCACAGGTGGTATATCCACTTGTCACATCACAGGTGGTATATCCACGTGTCACATCACAGGTGGTATATCCACGTGTCACATCACAGGTGGTATATCCACGTGTCACATCACAGGTGGTATATCCACGTGTCACATCAAAGGTGGTATATCCACGTATCACATCACAGGCGGTATATCCACGTATCACATCACAAGTGGTATATCCACGTGTCACATCACAGGTGGTATATCCACGTGTCACATCACAGGTGGTATATCCACGTGTCACATCACAGGTGGTATATCCACGTGTCACATCACATATGGCGTTTTCAAGCGGCAGATCAGAAGTGGTATTCCTTTCTAGCACATCACAAATGATATATCCAGGTGGCACATTCGGAACGCGCCGGTTGCAGCGTTAGCCAGTTCAAGAATAATTCATTTGCCATCGACGGTACCGAGAGCTGCGTACATTGTAGACCCTAAAAGTTATAGAAAAGTAAATTTATATCGATGTATTTGTATCACTGATTCAATGAACTTATTTATAACTTCTGAGTTTGAATAATTTGAGTAATTTATTTCCACACTAACTGGTGAAATTGGGACACTCCGATTTCGGATTCATCATGTTGAAAGCTTGGCAATGGGATGAGTGTTGCCAATACGAAGGTAGTTCAAGAAAACAAAGATGGCGGAAATGGGTGAGCTCTCTCTGCTCAATGTTTCATAAAGCAGCGCTGCCGTACATTTCTAGAATGGAGAAAACATGAACTGTTGGTTAACACATTGGATGGATGATGATTCTATGATATTTTCGGGCTCCTCGTCGTATCTTCATTGTTCATTCGTTTCAACAACACACCATCGCTGCCGCAATCACATCACCACAACGCCGCTTCCATTAGCAAACTTTCCCTCTAGTTGCGCACGAGAAACCCACTCACCACCGCCTCCTCATCACCACGCCGGTGAGCAGCAGCATCGACTGGTCGTCACGAGTGCTTTTGATCGATGTAGCTTTTGCATACTTAACGCCTGCAGCAAGCTCTCAGGCGGCACCGATCTCGTGCAGAGCGCGCTAATGCTTCTCTTGGCTACACAAGCACATCGGTGCCACCGATGTACCCCCTCCCCCAGTCCCTGTGGAGCACATCGCCACATCGGCGCCACCGATGTGCTCCCTCCCCCAGTCCCTGTGGAACACATCGCCACATCGGCGCCACCGATGGGCCCCCTCCCCCAGTCTCTGTGAAGCACATCGCCACATCGGCGCCACTGATGTACCCCCATCCCCCTCAGTGAGCCCCCAAGTCGTGAGAAAGGTATGACGTTCCCACGCCTGTCAAGGATTAGCGGTCTCTGGTCTGAGAGCCGAGCACGCGATCCCCACTTCGAACGAGCCACGAAGCTTTGCTTCCAGAGAACACTTTCATTATCTTACTTCTTGAGTCAAGTTGTGGGTCAATGATGCGTTATTGCACTTGATTGGGTTAGTGTGCTATCGCCAGTGCTATTTTATACAGCAAATGTTGTGTTATTGCACTCTATTGGGTTATTGTGCCATGGCCAGTGTTATTTCGAACAGCGAATGTTTCTGCTAGTAGTTTCGAGTTCATTGTATTGGTCAGAATTGGGATAAATTAATCGGAGACAGAGGTGTCAATACTGGGTGGTAAGTTGTCATTGGTGAAGAAATGGAGGTATCGGTATGATGGGATAAATTAATCGGAGACAGAGGTGTCAATAATGGGTGGTAAGTTGTCATTGGTGAAGAAATGGAGGTATCGGTATGATGGGATAAATTAATCGGAGACAGAGTTGTCAATAATGGGTCGTAAGTTGTCATTGATGCAGAAATAGAGGTATCGGTATAAGTTTTTTATAACCTTTGTACACAATGTGTGCATCGGCTGCGATTTCGAAATCTAGAAACGTGATACTCACGTATCATCTCCCTCATCATTACTGGACTAACATCCAAAGACTGGAAATCCTGGACCGATCTTTACTTTTCTGGATCGTCATCCACGCTACCATTGCTGAACTAACATCCAGATCTATTTTACTGGACCCATTGGCCATCCATCCAGCGGGCCAGAGTCCTTCCAGAACTCCTCACGACCTCATTTAAATTCGAAGCCATTACCATACACAAAAGAAACTAGTTCGAAACTTGGAAATTTTCTAGCATAAAGTTATCGTCCAGAAAAATCCCCAAGTCTGAAACGGAACCATTCTCCAATGACGTCAGGAAAACCCGATTGGATAATCTAGCGCTAGAAAATGGTCCAAGAACTCGTACATTTTGTGAGATGCCGAAGAAATTTCTTCCGCAATGAGACGCAGTGCGGGTAATTTACAATGATGGAAGTACATACAAGTAATGTATAGGAAATTTTAAAGCGATCGTTGAGGGCCACTGCGAATCCCATGGGTGCATTTTTATTTCAGTCGGAAAAGCTTCACTAAAGCAAGACGGAAATATTCACCTCAGGATTTATAAAGGTTTTTCTCGCTACTTCGTCGGTCCAACAAAACGTGCCTGAGATGCCAATGCAAACTTATAAAATTTATCCGTTGACCGAACAGTGTTTCAAACAAAGCTTTGGTTTCTATCCCAGAAAATGCGAACTATGACCGTGTCGGATAAGCAAATTTTCCCCTTGATACAAATTGTAGACTTCTCAGCAGACTTTATTGAATATTGATGTCGAAGAGAGGTGGTTCATGCCTGAGTGGTGCCGAAGATTTGAAACAAATTTGAGCTGCCAGACGCAAACAATCTATAAACGCAAAAAGTGAGCGCTATCAACCTCTCCTTCTGAAATTCCTTCGGGAGAACAGAATGGGAAAATTGAATGCAATAGAATTGAACAGACTTACATAAACACAGAACAGAACATAATAAAACAAAAAAGGACAGAATGAAATAAATTAGAACAGAACAGAATAAAATAAAAATTAAAATGATATAATATAGAAGAGGACAGAATGAGACAGTATGTTAGGAACTGTATTTATGAGAATGAGGAAGCAGTGAGGAGGCGTCGTTTCATCCTCTCATGAGACTCGGAAAACAGGGAAGCCTCACCGGAACGGGGGAAGAAGGGTGCTCAGAATGCATGTCCTGACCAGGTAGGCGAGGGAGCGCAGGGGCTGGGCAAATAAGGGGAAAACCGCGTCTCCGAATTAATGCCTCGCTTCTACAAACATTTCGCAGCGTCAGCAGCCCCTAGCGCCGGGTTGCCAGACGGGCCTTATTTCTGGCCAAAATCCTACAGTTTAGACTTTTTCAAATGAAATTTGAACATAAAAGCTGCCCAGTACCTTGCATTCTGAAGTCCCCTGAAGCTGAGAGGACACTCTGGTTTAATTTTTATTTGAAGAGAGTCTATACTTCAAGATTTTGGCCAAAAAAGGCCAGTCGGACAACCTAGGCACAGCAATGGACGTGAGGCCCCAGTTTTGAGCGAGCTTTTAGCGCCCCGTACCGCAGCTAAATTTATTCAGAAAAGCTTGAATATAAGGCCGGAACGCAAAAGAAAAATGGACTAGAAATTCACAACCGAAAATCCAATTTCAGCCAAACTGTAAAGTTCGAATACCGTCAGCGCAAAATGCTAACTTTTTTATTGGAAGAGGGTTGACGCGTGAAAAGTTTTGAGTTAGAAGCCTATATTTTTTAATGCATTTAAAACACTTTACGAACAAATTTAAAAGTAACTTCAAATGAAGAGTCAGCATTTGTAATCAATTTTTTCAACTGGAACTCACTCCGCTGATTCCGCTTGATATTTTCCAGACACTAAAAAATAATCTAAAATAAAACCAGCGAAGTCTAGGATGCATTCGGTGATTTAAAAAAATGCAATAAATTTGCTCTACATCGTTTCCTGAGTCATGAAACGTCACAAACTTTAATAAATTTAGAAAATGTATTCAGTTTTAAAATTGAGAGACAGCAATAAAATCAATGACTGTAAGTATAGATATCATCAATGTACGTTTATGCAGAATATTTACTAAAATATACGACGTAATACAAAGCAATACGTAACACTGTCACTCACAATAACATCCAATATTCATTAGTATCTAATACGCAATGCTCAAAAATACATAAACAAATATCACCAACGCTAAAATTACAAGAGGTTGAATGCGTAGATGTAGACGCTCTAAGTCGAGATCGCATGCAAGCAGACCTGAAGTGACATCAATACTTCTCTTTTGCAGTCGAACCGGAAAACACAAAAAGTGCGGAGACAAGGCCGTCTCCAACAACCTCACTATGCTCACAACGTGCTTTTACTCCTCGATACATCACCGTGCGGGAGAAAAATCACAGATGAGTTTGTAATATCCTGAACTAAAAGCTATGATCAATTTATTGCGAGCCATAATTCAACGAAAAAGATGGATGCAGTAAGAAGTTCGGCTGGAGACGCAGGGCAAGAAGAAACATGCCAGTCTGTCACACTGCTGGGCGACGTGGCGGTATCTAAGAGATAAAAAAAAGAACCATTATTCCAAAACTAGTACCGGTAGACCAGTTCTTCAAAACTGTTACTGGGAGACCAGTACTCCAGAACCGGTTCTGGACGACAAATTTCACAGCAATGCTACTGGGAGACGAGTACTCCAGAACTGGTTATGGAAGACAGATATCACAGAAATGCTACTGGGAGACCAGTACTTCAGAACCGGTTCAGGAAGACAAATATCACAGAAATGCTACTGGGAGACGAGTTCCCCATCCCTCAGAACTAGTACTGGCAGACATCAGCGCTAGAAGTGGAACTGGGAACCAGTTCTCCGAACTTCGTGATGGGCGACCCGAGATTTGACTTTGGGTAACTTGATAGTCTTCCTTTTGCTATTCGCGCACCTTCCTTCCTTCCTAACTTCCTTCCTTCGATAGTATTTTTGCATTCACATACGCTTAAAATCCTCCTTTAATTAATCCATAGCCAGAGACTCACAGATCGGCAAAACGGAAGCAGTTGCTCGCCATGCACATAACTGGCGTATTCTTACAGTCGTATATAGCGCTGGGGTAGAAAAGCTCCAAAGAGAAACAACGAACAATCCCACCTATCTGTCAACAATTTTCTGTTTCCTTATAAAGGTTACCAAAATGCAGGGACAGCAGATGCGTTTTATGTAGTAATTTTAATCACTCACGAAAACTGGCAATGTCCCTATTAACATCGCCGTCGTTTGACACTGTAGACCAGCCATTCTCAACCTTTCCTCCATCATTGACCCCCTTGGCTTTATGTATTCCTCCATTCGTCTCCTACTCCCATTCAAAACACACACTTTTTTTTAATTCTCTCTCTGACATTTCACAAAATAAAATTTAATTGAATTATTTTTCAAATTATCAGGTACTTCAATTTACTTCCGACTACAAAAAATTTCACCCCCAGGGGGTAAATTAATCCCGGTTGAGAACCTCTGCTGTAGACAGTGTGCCCATCTCAGACAGGGAGAGAAGACACAGCGCCGGTCTGCACGAGGCTGATCGTCTCGAGCAAACAATTACTGGAGTCGGGGCGCCAGTGATCCTGGCCAGTATCGCCGGCCAGCAGCGGTCGAGCAATTAGAGAGCTCGACGCAATGCGAACTGTCGTCGAAGTGATGACCAGCATCAAGAATTAGGCCCACGCTGATGAGAAGTCTTAGGTGCGGCAGCTACTTTGTGTTCAGCGCCAGGAGTACCAAATGCACTTTTTCCGAGAGATTCGAAATTAAATGTGGACAGTCGAGTGAAAAATTGTACGGTAAAACGTGGTTTTCTGATCAATGCCGCCCTGAGGCGTGTGTTTGCTTAGTATTCATTTGAAGGTATTGTGCGCAGAACAAGCATTGCTAACAATCATTGTTTTTTTTTTTTTGAAGAATTTTCAAGATCAAATGAAGACCCATAAAATCAAGCCTCTCAAATCACCTTCTCGCTCACTTCGATTGGCATTTATTGCGATACTCACGAGCGGTTGGCTAATTTGTTTCACTCGATTTAATCACTGCTAATATGCTCTATTGTAAAGTGAACTGTCACTCATATTTTCTCATTTTTAAACTTCACTAAAATGAAAATGCAAACGAATAGTCAACAGTCTAAGTTGATTTTCATGTTGTAACTCAAAATAACATTCATATAGAATAATTTACTTTTCATTTGAAACAACATGCTCTGCGTGTCGTACGATTTCAGACATTATTCATTACGAGCCTTTTATCGAATCCACACGAACCGAACGAATCATTTTGACATGTTCTGTAGCCATGGTGGTACCAAATGGGAATCGCAAACCAAAGCAATTGAGGCCGGAGTTGGAGAACGGTAGTGGAGGAGACGCTTCATCAAGACAGTCAGTGCCCTACAACACGTGTCTTGGGCTGCTTGTATGAAGGAAGCTACACGAGCATGGCCGGAATCTCTTACGTCACTCACTATTTTCTCCCGATATGGCGTAATCTGACAACCACTATTTTCTCTTGATAGTGCACCATCTGACTATCACAATGTTCTCGTGATATTATGCCATATGATTACCACCATTTCCACCCGATATTGCACCATCTGACTACCACCATTTTCTCCCGATATTGCACCATCTGACTACCACCATTTCCTCCCGATATTGCACCTTCATCTGACTGCCACCATTTCCTCCCGATATTACTCCATCTGACTACCACCATTTTCTCCCAATATTGTGCCATCTGAGTACGACTATTTTCTTCTAAAACTACGTAATTTGACTACTACCTATATTTTCCTTTCATTGTAGAACTCACTGCAAGAAAAATTTCAAATGATTTAGAGTCAAAAAATATTTGGGCCACTTATCTATTTGAAACGGGCTGAATTTCAAACCAAGGGCATGTTCAAGTTGCCTAGTAATTTAGCAAAGCAAAGGACCAGCAATGGAAATTATACCATTGATCAAAGCTTGTTGAAATATATTTTATTCTTACCATCTTTATTCCCTCAGTGGAATACAATCATTGTATCTATGAAAATCAGAACTCTCAGGGGAAAATATGAACTCCCGAGCTATGAGTAAGGTGGGCATTTTTTGTTGGAGCACGATAGATTTTTGGTTTTGTTACGGACCATCTATGTTCAGATCACTGCTGTCGTATTTTTCAGCACCTATTACTTTCTCTTTTAAATTTTACATTGTTTTAGTAACTTCCTTCCTAACCTCTTTCTGCACTGGGAATCTAGTGTACGAACAAGTGCAGAGATTCTCTGTTCGCTCATGCTAAACGGAATTTTCCTCCTTCCTTTCTTTGGAACACCTTTGTGGTAGTTAGAATGACGTAAACTACTTTATAATCAAATCTTAACGCCCTTTACTAATAAATAATGGTCAGACGTTCCAGACAAGGTGATAGCTTCATCACCTGAATCGGCGGCTTCTAGTTTTAATTCTCATGCTAAAAATTTTATGATATTCTTGTTTATGCGAGGGTGAAATAATTCAGTATCAATTAGGAATAACTTCACATAATCATGCTGAAGAGGCAATAGAAAATAATCTTCTTAAATTGTTTATTTGTATGTAACAGAAAGTCTCCAATGGATGATTTTGGATGGTAGCAACAAGCATAGGCAAACAAGAATATCAGTGTTTTAGAAAGATGTTCAAATTACGCAGGCAAGACTGTGTAATGCGCGTAGAATTCAAAGAAAGTAAGCCATAAAAGAAAAACAGTTTATTTTCAATGAAGATGATACAAAATACATTGAATTTTAGAATGTTTTAATATAAAGATCCTTAGTTGATATAACCCAAATACAGGCAGGGACTCTGAGAACAGAACTTTGCTGAGTTCCTCCTGCAAATTTTCTGGGACTTGTGAGGCCTGTGTGCGGTTGTCATCTGACGACATGGCGCTATGGCGGCTGGAGTCCAAGAACGGATGTTTTAACTCGTTCTTGTTGCATTCTATGCTATTTTAGGTGGTTATGGGGAACGACGTCATTACAAAAAGCTAAAAAATGACAACAAACGTTTATGAAATCGAAATTATGGTCCAAAATGGCATTAATTGCATAATATTTGTATAATAAACGTCTTAACATTGTCAAAACGCAGCTAAATAGCATACCATGCAATTGAAAAGAATGCCTATTTCCTTATGATGCATTTTCAATTCAATCATTCAATCATTCTGTCGGAATCTCATTTCGCCCCGTGGCGCTCTTGCTACATGAATTATAATTATTAATGACATATCGTTCAGTACAGTCGCACTTTCATAAGAACCTGATATAGCATCTTTATTTCCAGAGACTTGAATTTTCATAGAAAGTGAATACAAAACTTACTCTACCTCAACTGAAAAAACTAGAAACGAAAAGAATTCGAGAGTTAATATGATTCCACAAAGTGCGAGAATAAGTGAATATAAAGGCGAAACTTTGGAGGCGCTGAGAGACTGCTAAATACGAACACGCTTTTCTGCTCTGAAGTGCAAAATACACTAACGAAGAATAACGTGTTGTGTAGTACATGGCGACGAAGCAGGAAATTTCATCACTCGGTGAACCGAAACAAGCAACAGTAACCTGAAATGAAGATCACTCGAAAATCTTGGCTTAGCGTTCCAGAAATGTGTTCTAAATCAAATCAGTCAAAGTTTACATAAATAGAGCTATTCTATATCATTAGTGGTTCATTTTTTTACCTCACATATCCTAGTTTAAAAGCTCCTAGTCCCATTCTTGCACCCACCCATACTCGAGTATGAACGTCCATTTTGTGTCTTGCACGAAGGTGACAACTTCGGCTCAAGTCAAAGCCGACCAATTCTTATGAGGTAATCATGGGGTGAGCCAAGCGGATTTCCAACGTAAACGTAAATTCCAAGTTTGGCTTCATGGTAGCTTCCGAATGAGAATTATTCCGTGGCCCAAAAGGAAGTCGATCGTCTGGAAGTTTGAGGGCATTGTGTGAACGCTGATGTTTTTTTTTTTCATTGTGATTCAGTGTGAACAACCTGTAGAGGCTGTGATGCCATTGAGACTCCTACGTGAGATGAGCCCAAAGGATGGTGCATCGTAGAAATGGTGTCACTTAAAGCGTGAGCGATGCCTTGTCTCGGATACTCAGACTAGTCTCGAACTAAATTATATATGAGGCCTTGTCTGCAAAACAAACGTGTCTGAAACTGCAGCATCAATGAAACCGTAGAGCAGACGTGTCTGAAACTGCAGCATCAATGAACCCTTATAGCAAAAGTATCTGAAATTTAAAGAATCAGCGATGGCTTGTTCTCAAATCGCGGACAATTCACACAGAAACCAATATTCAGTGAACACTTCATTGAGTGCCATGCCTTGTAAGTTGGTCGAGCAATTGCAGCTGTGAAGTGACACTCAAGGGGCGCGATGTCCTACCAGCCGGACGTGTACGCGGGGGACGAGGACGGTGGCGGCGAAGAGGAGGAGGAGAACCAGGAGTTCACAGAGGCGTCTCGCCTGGCGGACACACCGGAGAGCCACAGACGTCACAGAAGGATCACCAACATCACAGACTCCCCCAGCTCCTCACGGGGCTCCGGCAGCACCTCCGGAGGAGGGGGGAGTCGCAGAAGAAACTCGTCGTCGCCGCGGTCGAGGAGGAGCTCCAGAAAGGTGTCGCAGGGCGCGTCAGGCTGGGGCCTGCACAGCCTCTACTCGCGCTTCACGAGGACCTTCCACAGGGCGTGGCGGGAGGTCAGGTTCCGCGGTGAGTACTCACATGTACGGTCGTGTAGTACACTGCTACGTAGTACACAGCCGCGTAGTACGCAATCGCATAGTACACAACCGTGAGTACACAGATACGTAGTTCACAGCCGTCTAGTACACAGATACGTAGTTCACAGTTACACAGTACACAGATACGAGTGCAAGCACAAAAACACTTGTAAATATTAAGGATGCACAGTTCTAAACCGAATGTTCATTCTTGTATTGTTGTATTTTTTGCTTATCGTAGTGGGTAATTTTGCGTTTCGCTGTGTTCTGACTGATGCTACGTATTTTATGTTTTTAAGATACAAACTAAATCTACGATAATGTTCACATTATGCAAAGTACTAAGGATTCTGATTTCAGACGGTTTCATTTAAAATTTTTTGGCAACTAAACATGATGGTAATTCTGTAGAACTGCTTACGTATTAGCTTATCCCCGAAAAATTATTCATAGATTATACGTTCATTCTAGTGAAACAATAAATTCGAAATTCACACATCCTGCAACGTGCACAACCGTTGTCGGAAGCGTAAACCGATGACCCAAGTTAAAATTTAAAGTACGATGTTCATGCGTCGACGCATTATATACTTCCATGATTTGGAACTTACAAGGAAAAATTAGGGCTCCATATCAATGTTCAATTTTTATTGACCAAAGAATTACTTGTAATATAAAGTTTTTCTCTTTCTAAATTAGAAATTTTCCTCGAGCATTAAACAAAATCAGAATTGTTTTAAAGGAGCTCGAGCAAACCACGACCAATGCGCATAATTGATAACCGTAAATATTCATCGTTTAAAATCTCGCCTTTCTAAACTTTGGCATGACACTCTTATAAAAATAATGGACCCACGACCCTGTATCCTCTCCTTTTTACATTTTCAGTGACATGATTTTTGCCAAACTTAGCACCACCAAGCTTAAAAAGGCTTGAATAGCACTCAATTTTAGAGGTTAAACAGTTTTACTAACACGCTGGCAATATTCCAAAGACTTCCATCAATCATGGGATAAACTCGGACCAATAATAATTTTGCTAGCATATTTTTAAGGCATTTTGCAATAGGGACGTACATGTGGATGAAATCAGATTATCATACTTATCCGCATCACACATTCAAACCGTATGCCACGATTATCATGCGTACGATGTGCATTTTATTGAGGCACATTTTAGCGTGCCGGTGTTGGCGCGTAACAGTCTAACAGTACAATAGCGAAAAAAGCTATGCAAGCTAACCTACATTATGTATATTGCCGCATTTGTCACTAAAATGTAGTTATTTGAAAACTTTCAAATGAAAGGCTTTCAAATGTTTCCATTCAAGAGATTACTGAAGTGGCAACACGAACTCGCGAGGATTGAGGTGAAAATGTACTGCCTTTTTGTTTTATAACCCTTCATAATTCAGTGCACACCGCAGGACTCGGCAAGACAGGACCATGAGAAGCGATTCCCTTTACGCCAACACCAACCCAAAACTTCTTCATCCCCTAAACCACAATTTCCGATGAATGCATCGCTGAATAATTAACGATACGACGTTGGAATTTGACAGAGCCCATAGCGAACCTTTCCTTGAGGTGCAATAAAGGAAATTATGTCAGGTTTAAGAAAAGAAATAATGTCAAAGAAATAAATATGGGGATACAAATGGCTCGGTCTCAAGGCGATCGTTTCGAAGCTTTGTCTCTGAAGTTTTGGTCGAACAAAAAGAAGAATGTAAGGTCTTTGATAAACTTTTGGGGCTGCGTCGTAATGGGCCCGAGGGCAGCCAATAAGAAGCCTGAACATGGCTCAACATTTTGTGCCTTCAAAGGGACCATCCGTCGATGCTCGACTTGCAGTTCTCGATATTTTTTGCGAAGGATACCAAGATTTTACCGTCGCCTACAACGAGAAGCAGTCCAGAAAAAATATCCCAGTAACTTTAGAGGCTGCTGGTAGCTCAGCTGTTTTTGAACCTGTCTTGTAAATAATTCTCAAGAGGAGATTAACGTTCTATAACTTTTAAAATAACTTTTTAGAACTAATTTACACTCAAGAGCTTTTCACACAAGAAAGTTAAACAAGGAGCGTTGAAATACACAAGTTTAATTAAATGTCAATTTAATGTCATGAAAATTTTTTCGAATACGATTACTCAAAACTTCTAAATACACTGCCTGCACAAAATTGTGGCATATTTATTATTATGCTATTAAATATCATCAACTTTTAGAAAATAATTCGTCAGTCTTTAGGTCGAATTACTGCTTACATAAATCTTGGCGTTAATTTTCCAAGCATTAGAATACTTCGTAGGTTTAGTTTTCGCTTCAATTGACGTGATCTTTCTGCTTAAATTTTCGATGCTTAATTGAAGGGGAAACAATGATCTCCGTTCTTCATTTCAAGCTCATACCGTAAATGTTCAATAGGACTTTTTATCTGGAAATTGTGGTGGACAATCCGTCAACGAAAATGATCTTTTATGCCCCAAAAACCAATTCCAGACAATTTTGATTTAAGGATGCCACCAATGACGCTGAATCATTGCATTACCACCAGAGTAGTAAAATTCCACTGAAGAGTGAACTTGTTCACCGATAATTTAACATTAGCTCTGTGACTTGATATCGTTCTTGATTAAGAAGAGTCGCACATCTAAGCCCATACTAGGAAAAAAATGAAGCATCAAACCGCCTAGATGGCAGCACGCTGGAAAGGATGCAAGATGGAACCCATCTTTTATATTAGTTCTCGTCACACTGCATGTATCCCACCCCTCACAAGCAGGGTGAACCTTAACTTCTCAGACAAAATAACACACTTTTCCTCCGTGTGTAACACAATTTTTTAAATAAATGTACTCTAGGGAAATCTAATTTACATTGAAAACCACAGGATTATCGTGGGTAAAGACTTACTTGTTTTAAAAAAATAGGATTCTTCACTAAGAATCTAACCCCGTTGCCACTTGCAACAAGATGGAGTAACTTCGTTATCTTTCTTCAAATGTACCATTATCGTCTGCATCGTTCTGAGTTTAGGTTTTCCATTTCACTGTTAGCCGCTAACGCATCGATCACGTCTAATGTTGAAATATCTGTCCTGTAGGCCTTCAATGTTTTGGCTTCAAAAAATTTCAACGACAGAAATTGCAGTTAAAATGTGCTACTGTCATTTTAAAAAATTCTAACAAAGCGTTGATGTATATTAAATACTTTCAATGAAAGAAATGTACTTCGAAATACACCCGAACAAACTTAAGTATTCCGCAAAAACAGATGAGCTATTTTTCCTTGTCCAGGAGGTAAATACTCTTATGGAATTAGGGCCTCCAGAGCGAGTTCTTTATTCCCTCGCCAATTAAGAGTTTGAATAGGCGGTCAATGAGGAAGGACTGTAAGTTATGTTGCTTAATTAAAGTGCCGCCAATATGGCCAGCGGGCAAAGACTAAGGATTCTGAAACGAATGTGTTTGTTGTGAACTTCGTGTCGTTTTTCAGCTCCCGAATGAAAATGAAACCAATGAAATTTCGTCTTTTCCTGTAAAATGGCCGTCTTACAGAATAAAAAAAATTATTCAAGATAAAAAAGGCGTCAGGTATAAGGGAGATCCAAAAGTTAGGGTATGTAAGCGTATGGACAAATGAATATTATTTGGGTCTTTTTTCAGGCCAAAATTCCCAAAGTTGTGTCATTTTTTAAATTAATGTAACCAATGACAGAGCTTGGTTTAACCACTAACAGTTCGGTTTAACCATCAACAGAGCTTGGTTTAACCACTAACGCGGCTCGGTTTACCACTAACGCGGCTCGGTTTACCACTAACGCGGCTCGGTTTACCACTAACGCGGCTCGGTTTACCACTAACACGGCTAGGTTTAACCACTAACACAGCTTAGTTTGACCACTACTATAGCTTGGTTTAATTAACCATTAACACAACAAGGTTTAGCGACAAAAACAGCTCAGTGAGGAGCAACCCTGCATGATTGTCACACGCCACGTGAACTGAATGGCCAAATACTGTTAGAAAATGCTCAAATTTGAGAATTTTGGCCGGAGAAAATAGCAAACTTAAGAACTTTGGATGAAAACACAGGCCACTCAGGTGAGCGCATCGTGCGTCACATTAAAGCAGATCTACGCAGCGCGCACTACGCAGGACGGACGCCGGCGTATGGCCTAGCGCTGGTGCCCCTCTCTTATTTGCATCAACTGCTCGCGCTACTATACTGAGGTAAAAGCACTGGAAGTAATAACCATACGAAGTTTTGGCATAAAAGCACTGGAAATAATAACCATACGAAGGTTAGGCATTAGAGCATTGCAAGTAATAACCATACGAAGGTTAGGCATTAAAGCATTGGAAGCAATAACTATGCGAAGGTTAAGTATTAAAGCACTGAAAGTAATAATCATACGAAGGTTAGGCATTAAAGCATTGGAATTAATAACGGTCAATATTGATTTTAGGCCTTTCACGAAAATTAAAAATTCCGTTCCAAAGAATCACTAAAGGAACACATTTAAAAACGTTTTACGTGAATGACATTCTGCTCGCTGATGCGTTATTTTCGAGATATAACAATAATTACGTTTAGATAGGAATAACATTATATGGTCGGTTGCTTAGTCGCCGCATTGTTGGGTCACGCCCACTTTTCGGGCTGGAAACGCCCACTTCTTGGCGGTAAGCGAACAAAGACGGTTTGGGTAAGTTAAGGTAAGCTATTTTAGGTTGATTTATGTTATTTTAGGTTAGTTTATTTAACTAACCAACCATAAACTACCCTAACCTCACCCATCGTTACGTTAATACCGTATTACAGCATATTTACGTGTCCGTTCCTTCACTTTTATATACGACGTTCATATAACTACAAAGTTGAATAAATCGAAAATAACGCATCAGCGAGCAGAATGTCGTTCATGTAAAACGTTTTTAAATGTGTTCCATTAGTGATTCTTTGGAACGGAATTATTAATTTCCGTGAAAGGCCTAAAATCAATATTGACCGTAATAACCATACGAAGATTAAGCACTAACGCACTGGGAATATTAACAATGACTGGAATTAGCAGAATGACGAAATTGTGCTGTCATAAAATAAAATAAGAAAAAGACAAAAGTAGTAGTGTGCACAGCCTAAATTTTTTCCTATGGAGTGGAGAATAGTTGAATTTTACTAAGTAAGCGTTTCAATGAAAAAAAGTTCTCCATGTTTTTGTGCACAGTCTTATTTTTTTCACATGGAGTGCAGAAGGGTTGAATTTTACTAAGTAAGAGCTTTTAGGGAAAGAAAAGCTTTCCATGTCTTTGGCTTTAGTTGGTTTGTTCTATGTGCGTAGAAATGATTTTTTATTAACATAATCTTGTAGACCAATCGACAGTCGACTCGAGATAGATCGAGCATTGATCTCACCTTGGTCTCATGTAGACTTACTTGCTTGTTTTTCACCGTCCACGCAGGAATTTCAGTTATAACATTTAGCACATCATCCTACTTTTAGTAGCAGTATAAGGCAAAATTTAAAATTCCCATACGCAGTATTATAGATACGAATTTTAAACAGACTCCCATTATATGACGAATGTTTCCGAAAATCAGTCAGTGAGCTAGCCGACACAACGCGACGCAGGTGGCCTCGCATACTACGAATGCCAACACCAACATGATCAGTGTTGACACTTGATCAACGTTGCGTTTGAAAATAACGAGAAATTAACCCTTTCGTTCCCGACGGGAACTCCAGTTCCCGCACTCTATTTTTGTTTATAGATAAAGTGCAAGCAAGAATTAGAGACGGTGCTTCCTGTCGGGCACTGTAGTACCCATCTAGGAACACAAATCACCGTGCGTCTGGCAGCTGAGACAGGTCAAGAAAATTGTTAAGGTAGTTGCGGGAGACCCGCTGTCGCATCAAGCCTTCGGAAAAAACTTTTTCTCAATTTGATTCTTTATTCAGTAAGTTTTGAATGAAGTTTCATGAAATTATGAAAAATTGTGCACAAAATATTGCTGTGCATAAATATAAGGAGAAAGTACATTAAAACTTCATAGAAAATTCTCAAAGTGTCTAAAAGTAACTGGGTATTCAGGTTCCCGACAGCAGAGGCGGGAACTGGAGTTCCCGACAGAACTTTGCTGCATTGCTATTTATTACATTGTTTGTAAAGGATTGTGGTTCCAATAGCCAATGTTTTATTAGTCGCTACATTAGCATATCTACTGTTATTTGTTATCGTGGATAATAATTGCTATACTGAGTTATTCATAGCTTAGTTGATCATAAGAAATCTATAGCCCATGAAGAATTCAAGAGAGTGATTTCATTTATTTATTTACAAATTTCAGTTTAAATGCCTCATGACAGCTCCTATATAAAGTAATACGTGATAATTTTATTTGCATAAAATGAGTAAAAATGCCTATTGTAGTATTTTTGTCATTTGAACACTACTTGCTAAATCTAATTAACAATTTAGCAGGAACAATTTTATCAAAAGTTATTTTGTTTTTATTATCATTCTCATAAACGAGGGATAAATATGGCCCATAAAATTAATTCATTAAGTCGAGCAGTTTTTTGATAATTTTTACATTTTCTTGTGCAAATAAATTATGCATCATTTGTTTCATTTTTTAGTGACAACATGACCTTGAGAGCCCTGAATCCAGAAGAAATACAGGTTCTGATGGAACGAATTAACCAAGAAATCGAAATAGATCTAGATGAGGACATAGACATTGAGAAAAAAGGTCAAGTTCCAACAGAAGATTAGATTAGATTAGATTATAAATTGGTTAAAGCCTCCCTAACCGCTACAAAAAAAGCGTATCGAAGAGAGGAAGGAGGAAGGCACCATTTAATACGGAGATAAGGGAATGAGGAATCTATGCAGAATGGGCATAGAAACAGTAAGTTGAGAAAGAAGTGTGTGAAATAAGATAAAAGTTGAAGAAGAAAGTCAAAGGTGCTGAAAAACAGGACAGTAGTGAACCGAAAAAAGGTAGTCCTTAACATAACAAATAAAAAACATTTTATTGCAACAAAAAGGCCTACCTAACTCTCAGCTTGGGCCCTCACATTTTCCCCATTGGTCCGCTAATTCCAATAGATACAATAATTGTATCCCTCTGACGGGAGATCCAACAGAAAGCCTTTCTATTGTCAGTAGGTTGGATGTTCGAGATCATGAGCCCTTTGTGGTGCACATTGGAGAAAACAACCCAATAAGAAACAGTGTGAGTCAAAGTCATCAGGAGGATGATCAGCCTCAGAAGAAAGAGGCATCGCGAAAATGGAGGGAAAAAAAAGAAGAAAAATCTATTGCCATTGATTTCACTCCTAAGATACTGAAGCAGCATGTATTCCAAAATGCAATGGATTCTTTCAACCTGTATTTTATTGATGAACTGATTAATATGATTCATCATCAAACAAACCTAAATAATGTTCAGAAAGGAAAGCCTGCTCAAATTACCACAGAAGAAATTAATATTTTTCTCGGAATCAACATCATCATAGGCTACAATTGCTTCAACCAAATGTGTTTCTATTGGAAGAATGCAAAGGACATCGGAAATCAAAGCATTAGAGAGTCAATGTCACGTAATAGGTTCTATGAAATTCTTGGCTGCCTTCATCTTGATGACAACACCCATCTACAGGAAAATATACAAGATAAGCTGTTCAAACCACCCATTCATTAACAGATTGAATAAAATAAATAAAAATACGTCATTTCCGTTCTCACCAATATTTTTTGCTAGTCGCTTCTTCGAAAAAAATGTAGGTAATAAAAGGAGTCTTATTTTTCATGATTGAAAACAATTTCATCATAATATCAATAATTAGTATTCGAATGAATTTCTTTCAATTTCACAAGCAATTGAACCTAGAATTATGCATGCATGAGGTTTTGAGGCAGCTTACCTGTTAATCTAGCATTGAGGAAAATTGCAGGCTCTTCAGTACTGACGGGAACTCCAGTTCCCATCACGCTGTTTTTTAAATTGAATATTTTTTTCGTAAGTAGAAGTGGTAATGAGTTAATTAACCATGAAATAAAAGATTTCAATCGTAAAAACTAAAAAAAATTATTCATTTCTTACTCTGGGAATGAAAGGGAATTAAGGCAGCAAGACCTCTTCTAGCTTTCACGAATGAATAAAAAATGAATTTCACTCCATAACGGTCGCAAGACGATGGTTGAATCATTCTCAATTATCTCGATTAATTCTCGCTATTGTTTTCAGCTGTCAAATGAATTTCCTGAACTCGCAAATTCATCTCAACTGATTATTCCAGTACCTGTCCACTGTCTAACAGTTCATCATTCCACAAGTCATCGTTCCCCTTTTCATTACACTTCCACTATTTAATTGTTCATTTTTTCACCGTTCGTCATACCAGCACCATTCTACAGGGTGGCGCATAAGTAACGCACTCTTATTTATTACCGCAATATACACTGGGTCTCTGTAGACAGGATACGACATGTAAATAAACTTTAAAAGTTCCTCTATCGTTTGTAATTAACCCTATCGTTATACCTTTTATAGTTTATTTATTCCTATTTTTTAAAAAGGTGCGTTACTTATGCACCACCCTGTAAATTATGCAGCGTGGATGCGGAACAGATCTCAAGCAGAAAAAAGTTTTCTGAGGAGTTTACTACCACTAAAAAATGAAAAACTATACCTTTTTATCATATGTAAGTCTGATAAAAGCAAAATAAGTATCAACCGGTAGAATGAATTTGAAGTAAAACATAAAAAATCGTATGAATATCTGTAGTTTAAAATGTATTCGGTGCTATAGCGTGAGGTCTACCATCATACATCGCCTACCCAGGTGCAGTTTGAGATGCACAAATTAAGTGTTTATCGCTAAATAAAATGTATGGAAATAAGTAATATCCATTAGTAACCTAACCTAACGCTATAGTACTAGTTAGAGGGAAACCTCACGCTAGAGTACTAGCTAGAGGTAGATCTCATGCTATAGTGTGGTAGACCTCACGCTATAGCAGCATCATGTATTCTATGGTTAACTTAAATTGGCCTAATTCAATTTATGCATGAATTCAGGCATTAATTAAATAAAAATCATACCTAACTTTGGCTTTTACGCTTCTGTATTTGAACGGTTACTCTTTTCCATAGTTTGTTCAACATTTCAAAATCCTAAAAGAGAAATTACATACGATAATAATTGAAATCATTATTCAATCAATCGATCAATTTTCTACCCTAGTAAGCTGCTCGACACGCTCATTTGCCTGTATCCTTAATTTCAAATGCACGGAGTTCCGGAAATATCATCACTTAATTGGATACTTAATCTTCCAAAAAAAAATCATGAGTATTTTCATTACATAAAAACGCCACCTAGAGCTGGAAACTTTTTAAAATAATGCACATGGTTCTACATATAATTAAACGCTCGTAACGCAACCTACGTAGAAGGAATACTTTGAAACGTACTTGGCAACTTAAAATCTTGAGCCATGACGACCATCTTCAAGCGCATTTCCATTTTGGAATTTCCTGGACGGAAATTCACGAGACCACTGAAGCGCAAGGAGCCGACGTCTCCCTTGTCATTTGAACGCAAAGACTCATTCAGAGGGGGAAGTGAAGCCCACCTTCACACTTACGTCATCTTGCTGTTGAGCACGCTACGGTTGAGAACTGTCAAAATTTGAAATCTCACAAATGACATTTCCCAATGACAAAATGACTGCTAATGTTATATATAGTGAGGAGCGAAGACATATTTATCAAATATATTGAGAAACGAAGGCATGTTCATCAAACATATTCAGGAAAGGCACATTCATCAAATGCATCGAGAAACGAAAACGCACTGATTAGATATATCGAAAAACGAAGGCACATTCATCAAATATATTGAGAAACGAAGGCACACTCATCAAAAATATTGAGAAACGAAGGCCCATTTATTTGTTAATAAAGGGAAAGGTTAGTTTTTAAAAAGAATGACGCGACTGAAATAACGAGGCGCAACCCTAATCACAGGACAGGAAGTGGCCAGTTGCACACCTCAGCAAAAGAGGCCGAGCGCCCTGATTCAAATGACCAAGCGAGGCTCAACACAAAAGCCCCAATTGAGTCAGGACGGGCTGCCCCGCGTTGAAATATTCACGAGTTTGGTCCAAAAAGTAAATCCTTCGTGATGGACCAAAGGCGGGTCTCGGTAAATGAGCACCAAGCGCCTCACTTCTGCGGCCTCGGACGCTAGATTCGCCTTTTCCAGCCAACATCCTCAAGCTTGTGCCTTGTCGAATAAAATTTGAGCATGGAGACTATCCAGCATCTGACAACCCTGCACAGTTGCCACATGAAACGGGGTAATGATGTCCCAATTTTATTTTTAAAATTGAGGATTTTGGTAAAAATGTTCTCCTTGGTAGCAGGTGCAGCCGTTCAAATGAATTAGGAATGAATCAAGTTGGATAATCATTGCCAATAAAGTGTGCTTGCTTACTTCCATGAGCACTCGAATTGTGATTGTCTTGATTAAGATATACAGCACACAAACCGAGAACAAGAATCCTCACTCCGCGGTACATATTAGAAGTTTAGTGAAAACGAATTTCTTTGTTGACTACACGAAAAATTCCACAATATTTGTTAAACCTTATTCTTCCAAGAAAAAGTTGATCGGAGCGGGCGGAAGAGGTTCAAGAGATGAAAGGGAAAAAAGTTAATGTGAAAATTCAAACACGGAATTTATTCAAGGTCGTTTGAATAAATTAATTGTCTCCATTATATCATACGAGTGTATACTCTCTGTACTTGTTATGACTCCAATTAATTTCTAACCACAATTAATTTTTTGTACTTCATGTAAAAGTCACTCGTTACTACTAATGTTTCGAAGTTGTTCCATAGGTAAGAGATTCATCACGTCGTACAGCAGTGTTGAAATTCGTCAACATAATCATTGTACAACGAAGTGTTTACGCCGTTAAAGAACGAGTGAATCAAGTGTTTGCAAATGCACGTGCAAGCAGTGGTTACGAGAGTAAAAACTGAAATCGAGGCAGGTTCCTCTGCACAGGTTCGTATGATCACTTCTGTAATCGTATGCTGCGCGCCAGTACACGATCGATGTGCCACACACAGAGTCGCGAAAAAAACAGTCGTTCGTCGAGTATAGCACCATCGAATGTGAGCCTTCACTTCCACCTCTATAAATAAGTCCCAATTATTCATAAAATGATTAGGACAGCGAATTAGTTCAATATCTAACGTTAACTATTACTTGGATAAGTTAAAGTTCACATAAGATGGAGTCGTACAACACTCATGAGGGTCGACTGTGCTTCAAAACTGTCCTTAGAGCACCACCTCCCCCATTCATGTCCCCTGTAAGCATGAGAAGCACACAAGTATGGCATTACATACTTATTGGTTAGTATCACAAAGTAAAAGTCGAACGTTGTTAAAAATTAAATACAGTACCTCACACGAGATGCGCAAGATACCGCTGCTTTTGATAACCATATTGGCAATCTTTTCTCTCTTATAAATGAGTAAAGACGAACGCACCTCCACAACACGCGACTGTAGGCACGCCGCACCGATAAATTTTGCTTATTATAGAAAGCACGAACTAGTTTATGCATTTTCCAACTTACGTATCACATACTTTGTACACGAAATTGGTCTTTATATTAAGGAAACATTTCAATAGTTTAGTAGCATTCTATGGAATATCTTCACACAACGCACACACATGTTGCTGCCATCTTGCAGGTACGGGAAAAATTTATACGAGTGCTAATTGAGCGTCTCGGCTGCCTCGAAGAAGAATTTCAGGTAGTGTGATTATAAAAATAAATTTTACGAGCGAATTTGGCAAAACTACACACACTTTCGTTTTTCATTAAAACTTCATAACCATTTTCCGAAACTATAATTAATCAGAAGAATGAAGATTCGTTCATGATGATAAATAAACGTCCCTATTCGCACAGACTCCAGAGGCCACTTCGACTCGAAACTATTGCGAGCTAATTCAGCAGTTGTTCTTCAGATAGCCGATCCCACGATCCGCAAAATTCTAGCCAACGGAAACGAGAACAATTTCGCCGCCGCACTCAGAGAATTGCTAGCTAGCTTTTCGAGTACCTGGTGCTCCTCTCGACTGAAGGCTACAAGAAACGAAAAAGAGAGACAGCAAAGTATGAAGACACAACAACACAGAGCACTAATGAAGCCAGGAACAGTCAGCACCCGCAGCTCAGGTGCGGCACTTACAAAACTCCACGAAAATAGCGGCTAATTAATTCGCAGAATTGTGCAGTGAAGCGAGCAGACGGAACAGGTAGGCCTAGATAGCGCTGCACATCTCCAGATAATCTAAGTAAATGTTACGCCATATTATGAAACGAGAACCTTAAATAATATGCTATCATGTGTAGGAATACAAAAAGTCTGTGCGGACTCGGTCGTAACGGACAGTTGAAAATATAGGGCAAATTTTTTTTTTTTGAGATAGGAGGGGGAAAACTGAGAGAATATCCCACAAGCCTGCATATTGTTGCACATGAGGTAAGATAGAAGGATAAACTTTACAGGATATCTAACAGTTACCAACGTCAGCATTGCGGGCCAAATATTAGCAACAACGCTTCACGGCAAGCTGTCAGGCAAACTAACCAGAGAAATACGAGTAACAACTCAAATTGACAGTAAATTCAGACGGTAATTAACGGAGCGTTGTTTGTCGCTAGGCGTTCAATTTCGAGCGTTTCCAGCGCCCTTTGTAGAGCTTGACGTAATCAGTGGGTACTTGAGATACTGCAATGTTTCATGCTTAATTTGCACCCACAGATAAATAATTCTATAGTGAATTATACAAAATTTCTCCTAATGAATTTGACCTTTGATATCCTGGCAACGAAGCATGAGTGTTTGTCAGCAGTAGAATCTTGCAAAACAACACCGACGCGGTCTCACACGTGTCAAGCGAGAACTTAGAATTGCACAAACACAAGTCAGAACAACACTCACACAATGACACGCGCAGCTGCACCTACCAAATCATGTATACACGAACATTGTTCGAATGTTTGGTAACTTTTAGAAGCAAACTTGGCGCAGCACAAGTTGCAAGGTTAATTGCCCGACGTCTGAACCAGACGCGTTCCGCGGAAGAGCAGAATTTACCAGCTGCCTCTGAGTGGACCGTAACACAGCAAACAACCCTCATGAATTAATGAGCTCGTGATGATATCTAGCATAGTTCTGCCCCCACTAGCAAACACCCAACCAACTTTAATTATTAGGAGGTAATGCACATCTTGCCAGTATCAAGTTTACAGAGGTACCGTGTTTATTACCAGCATTGATTAGAAAAAATTAGCTTAGATCTCATTAATTTCTATATACGAATGTAGTGTATGTCTCTCCCGTTTTAATTATAAGAAGGTAGTGTATGTCTCACCAGCCTTAATTATAAGAAGGTACCGTACGTCTCACTGTTTAAATTTTAGGTAAGTAGCATACAGGGTGTTTCAAAAATACACGGCATAATTTCAGGTATGTATTTCCCACATGTAGACAATCANCATATTAGCAAATCTAATGTTATTTGTTATCGTGGATAATATTTGCTATACTGAGTTGTTCATAGCTTATTGGATGATAAGAAATCTATGGTTTATGAAGAATTCAAGAGAGTGATTTCAGTTATTTATTTACAAATTTCAGCACAAATGCCTCATAACAGCCTCCTATATAAAGTAATACGTGATGATTTTATTTGCATAAAATGAGTAAAAATGCCTATTGTAATGTTTTTGTCATTTGAACACTACTCGCTAAACCTAATAAACAATTTAGCAGGAACAATTTTATCATAAATTATTTTTGTTTTCATCATTCTCATAAACAAGTGATAACTATGACCCATAATATTAATTCATTATGTTAAGCAGTTTTCTGATTACTTTTACATTTTCTTGTGGATATAAAGTTTGCATCATTTGTTTCATTTTTTAGTGACATGACCTTGAGAGCTCTGAATCCGGAAGAAATACAGGCTCTGATGGAACAAATTGACCAAGATATCAAAACAGATCTAGATGAGGACACAGACATTGAGAAAGAAGGTCAAGATCCAACAGAAGATTAGATTAGATTATAAGTTAGTTCAAGCCTCCCTAACCGCTACAAAAAAAAGCATATCAAAGAGAGGAAGGAGGAAGGCACCATTTAGTATGGAGATAAGGGAATGAGGAATCTATGCAGAAGGGGCATAGAAACAGTAAGTTGAGAAAGAAGTGTATGAAATAAGATAAAAGTTGAAGAAGGAAGTCAAAGGTGCTGAAAAACAGTACAGTAGTGAACCGAAAAAAGGTGGTCCTTAACATAACAGAAAAAAACAATTTTATTTCAATGAAAAAAGGCCTACCTAACTCTCAGCTTGGGCCCTCACATTTTTCCCCATTGGTCCGCTAATTCTTACAGATACAATAGTTGTATCCCTCTGAGGGGAGATCCAACAGAAAGCATATCTGTTGTCAATAGGTTGGATGTTCGAGATCATGAGCCCGTTGTGGTGCACATTGGAGAAAACAACCCAATAAAAAACAGTGAGTCAAAGTCATCAGGAGGGATGATCAGCCTCAGAAGAAAGAGACATTGCAAAAATGGAGGAAAAAATAAGAAAAATCTATTGCCATTGATTTCACTCCTAAGATACTGAAGCAGCATGTATTCCAAAATGCAATGGATTCTTTCAANCCTGTATTTTATTGATGAACTGATTAATATGATTCATTATCAAACCAACCTAAAAAGTGTTCAGAAAGGAAAGCCTGCTCAAATTCCCAGAGAAGAAATCAATATTTTTCTTGGAATCAACATCATCATGGGCTACAATTGCTTCAATCAAATGTGTTTCTAGTAGAAAGAATGCAAAGAAAATCGGAAATCAAAGTATTAGAGAGTCAATGTCACGGAATAGGTTCTATGAAATTCTTGGCTGCCTTCATCTTGATGACAACACTCATCTACAGAAAAATATAAAAGACAAGCTGTTCAAACCGCCTATTCATCAACAGATTGAATAAAATAAATAAATAAAAAATACGTCATTTCTGTTCTCGCCAATATTTTGTGCAAGTCGTTTCTTTGAACAAAATGCATGTAGTAAAAGGAGTCAAATTTTTCATGATTGAAAACTATTTCATCATAAGATCAATAATTAGTGTTTGAATGAATTTCTTTCAATTTCTCAAGTAATTGAACCTAGAATCATGCATGCATGAGGTTTTGAGGTAGCTTATCTGTTAATCTAGCATTGAGGAAAATCGCAGGCCCTTCAGTACTGACGGGAACTCCAGTTCTTATCACGCTATTTTCTTAAATTGAATATTTTTTTCGTAAGTAGAAGTGGTAATGAATTAATTAACCATGAAATAAAAGATATCAATTGTAAAAACTAAAAAAAGTCATTTATTTCTTACTCTGGGAATGAAAGGGTTAATGCACCCACAGAAATTAAAACTTCCATTCCAAAGAACCACTGAAAGAACACATTTAAAAACGTTTTAGACGAATGACATTCTGCTCGCTGATGCATTATTTTTGAGTTATTTAACTTTGAAATTTTCGTGTTCCATAGCAGTTGCGCACTTAAGCTGGAGCTGTTAGAGTACGTTTGGGTACTTTTAATTTATTGTTGGCCGACCCTGTGGATCCTGAACCCACTTCTAGGATGTTTTAGTTAACAACACAATAAACGTTTTCACCCAAAAATTTTAGCGGGGCTGGGGAAGTGAATACTTCAATCTACGGTATTCACTCCTACGCTTTTGCTAATGTTCTACCATATTGAAACTGATGTCAACTGCATATTGATTTCAGTATTCACTACCCCTGTCCCGCTAATATTTTTGAGTGATAACCATTATTGTGTTATTAACTAAAACCTATTAGAAGTGGGTTCAGGCTCCGCCTGGTTGGCTATTAATAAATTACAAAGTACCCAAGCGTACTCTAACAGCTCAAGCACGCAACGCAACTGCTATGGGAGACTAAAATTCAAAACTTGAATAACTCAAAAATAACCCATCAGCGAGCAGAATGTCATTCTTCTGAAACTTTTTCAAATGTGTACCTAGTGATTCTTTGGAATGGAATTTTTTATTTCTGTGAATGCATTAAACTGCATATTGACCATTTTTTTTACAAGAAATCATGTTTAAAAAACATGGATATTAATATATTTAACGTGACCAGAAAATCAATGTGTTTTTAACATTTTTTACAAAAAAATCATTGATATCCATTTTTTGGTCACAACTTCTTTGTAAAAAAACATAGGATATTAATACATTTTGTGTGATCAAAAACCATGCATTTTTAAAAAAAAAAATTTTTCACAAAAAATCATGATTAAAAAACATGGGTATTAAGATACTTCCTCTGCCAAAAAAAAAACCATGCTATTTAAAAAAAACTGTTTTATACAAAAAATCATTAATATCCATTTTTTAGACCATTTTTTATCTAAAAATTTTTTTTTCTAAAAAAGCAAGGATTTTGGTCACATAAAATATTTTAATATCCACGTTTTCTTAGTCATGATTTTTCTGTAAAAAAAGATTTTTTTTAAAAAAACAGCATAGTTGTATTGGTCAAATAAAATATATTAATATCCACGTTTTTCAGTCATGATTTTTCTGTAGAAAAACAATGTTTTTTTCAAAAAAGCAGCATTGGGTTTTTATGGTCACATAAAATATATTAATATCCATGTTTTTTGGTCATGATTTTTTTTAAAAAAACATTTAAAAAACAGCATGGTTTTTTTTGGTCACATGTCTATCAATGACCAGGTAAAGATATATTATTACAACACACTATTTGGGGAGTTGAAGGTGATTCACGTGCATTGCAAAATAAATGAAATATCAAAACATGAAACCACAGAAAATGAAAAATTTCATACAACCATAGAAAACTATGAATTAAGAAGTATGCTGTTTTATTTTATAATCTGACATGAAAACAAATAATGTAAGGTGGATCTTTTTCTTGCTGAGTTTTTTTCAAACAAGATATTTAAAAAAACCAAAATTTCCACGTTTTTTTAAACCATGGTTTTTTTTTACAAACAACATGTTTTTTTTTTTAAACAGTACGGTTTTTTTGAGTCACATCTCTACATTTGGGTCTACTTTAATCCAGCTTTGTAAATCATAGTCATTTAGGTTATGTAAAGGATCTTCATCTAATGCAACTTTGCAAATTTCATGCTCTCATACTGCAGAATTAGAAGTCTGCGGAATTTCATTCATTTCAACTTCATTTTTGGTATCTAGCTGAAGCCATAATTAATGCCATGCTCCACAAACAGTTGTGAATTTTGCAGCATGCAAAGCCTCTTGAAGCAAATAAACTGTGTCTTAGATAGTAAAGGTTAGTTTAAATTTTACTGAATTGACATTTTTATGCATCATGTGCAACATGAAATTACTCTTGTCATGGCATTCAAGATTTACGTTTGGTGGGAAATAACATGCATAAATGTTCCTACAGTCTGAAACTAAAACACTGAAGTGGATGACTTGCACAATTATCAAGAACCAACAAACATTGTATTTATTGATTTTCCACATTTTTCAAGGTTCTCGTGTACTGACGGAACAAATAGTAAAATAATCAATCTTTGTAGATGTCGTTGCTCATCCATGCATTTCTCTGATTTCTATTAATTACCAGTAGGTAGGTTACATGTTTAAATGCCCAAGGACAAGTTGATTTTCCTATCACTAGAAGTTTAAATTTGTGTTTGCCTGATGCGCTTCCACACACAAGGTCAGTTAAACATTCCTTGTTATGCTTGAAGCCTGCAGCTTGTTTTTTGCCACACTGTGCTAAGGTTTTGGTAGGTAAGCACTTCCAGTTGATCCCTGTCTTATCAGCATTACATACTTCATCAGCTGTAAGCCCATGTTTTGATAGAATTGATTGTAAAGATGCTTGAAATTGAGCAGCAGCTTCAGGGTTAGCAGATTTCCTTTCTCCAGTGTTGTTTAGCTTCATTATTCCGTAATGCTCTTTGAATGATTGGAGGCAGCCAACAATAAATTTACAGCTCACATTTAATTTTAAAGCGTTGTTCAGCTGTTTAGCTTTAGCCATAATCATGGGCCCAGAGACTGCCATGCCTTTGGAGCGCTTTGTAAGAAACCGCTCGTGAAGAATTTTATTCAAGACCACAGAAGATGGCTGGCAAAAAGCTTTTTATTGACAATTTTTTTGCTGTTTTGTAACTGAGCTTGTTCAGAAATCGTTTGAACTGAGTATATCATTTAAAGTTCTTCAGCCAATGTTATACATTTCCATTAAATCACTTGCGTATACGCCATTCTCCTTTTATCTATAATCTCACGTTTTACATTAAACATTCAACATTTTTTGTTTCCCTCTGCTCCAGAAACGGATTCATCAGCTTCACATATCATGGGCTTTATACAATAAAATTTTTAAACAAATTCTGGAAAAAAAAGAAAATAAATTGAAAACAATTTCAATGAAAACATGGTAAACAATGCTAATAATATTCATTGTATGTCGAGTTGCCAGGTGTCCAGTATTCATGTAAGTCCTGTTGTCAGCAACTCTACTGTACTAAAATAACAGCTGGATCCCAAACACGGGCCAAGGCACCAATACACTTACAAGCACAATAGCCAAGTTGGGTGGCTTTATTAGCCCACTTGCAGTGCAGTGTGCCATAAAAAGGTCCGGAAGTAACTCGCTCTGTTGGTCGTGCCGCCTCTATCTACACCTTCAACGTGGCTAACGTCAGGTGGCGTAGTTTGGCGCTCCAAGTCAATGCTAGGGCTACACCAGAATATACAGGAATGTTGACAAGAAAACACAGAATAATTTCAATACCAGTGCAAATGAAGATGTAGAATTCCAAGGATAGGTAGTAAAATGATTAGATTTCAAATTAAATGCACTGATTTCTATGAGTTTCCAACTAGTATTTTAGAAATTAGTTGGGATAGAATTGGATAGTTTAATAGGTCCCATACATAGACACTCAACGTAACACATAAGAGTTCAAGCTTAGGCATAATTGCAATTCCTAAATTGATCAGGCAAACTAATGCTAACAAATTTTTTCTCATCTACCCTACAACCTAATATATCTAATGGATGTTTTCAATCCCACAGTGACTGTAAACAGAAAATTGCAGTAAAATACTACAGGGTGCATGAGCTATATGACATGCTTTTAGCTCATTGCTTTTCCCATATCATAACATTTTTGTTTTAGATAACCCATTCTGAGTAAGATGTTAACCCAAGTAATGAAAAGACATGCAGTTATAGTCACTTTAACTGCAAATAAAACAGCAGTCTAGAAATCAGAAACTTTTCATGTTACCAGATCATTTGTTCTCAAGTTTTTGTTGAAGCATGATTAATGTGATGATATTGTTATCCCAGTTGCAAACAGAAAAAAAGCCTTCTCAACACTAACACACACACACACACACACACACACACTCACTCAAAACAAAAATTTGTACAGAATGTTCAAAACATTACAGATCAGGATACCAGATGATTATACCACTGCCAATGAACTCCAGGCATATGAGAGGACTATAAGAACTGTGATAGATCAGGATATTTAATAAAAGTCATATGTAATGAAGAGAGTCCACAATTCTCTCAGCATGACTCAGCTCCTATCCACCAAGTCAAATTAACCTGAGGTGCATTATCACAGAATTTTAGTCATGTGACTCCCAACATGGTGCCCTCAAACTCCTTATATTTAAATCCTATGAACAACCACAGGTGGAACGTTGTTAAAAGGGGACACTAATCAACATCCTTATTGTACCATAGCTTTACTGATAGCCTCCATTGGCCAAATGAGGTCCAAAATGAATAAGGAACACTTAAATTCAGCTCACCAACAGTTTCAGGCCCAAATTGAGGCAGCCATTAGAGGCAAAAGTGGTTTCATACAATAATTCAATGAAGAAGTATCATCAAGGATATTTACATAATTTAATTTAGATATTTACATTACCTATTGAAATATTGTTGTTCATTTAACATGGTAAAAATGTGCTTAAATAGCCCTTGAACCCAGTGCACGCACTGAACCAAAAGCTTGATTTTGTCATTTACAACTGTTTGCATGATGCTACAGCACATAAAGGTAAACATCACACAGAAGTAAAATAAGTTATTCATTTTGGTTCAATACTTTGGCTTCAAGTTGAATTTGATTTTAGCATTACCAAAAAAGCACTAAGTCAGCTTATTTATCCTGGTGCTCCAAACACTAGGCAAAGAAAGCATTTTCTCAAAACTACACTCAGTTGTATAAATAAAGTCAACAAACTAAATATTCTTTAGAACATAACCAAAAAGAAATAAATGGATATCCCAGAGCATGAAAACCAGCAAGAAACAGAAAAATAAGCGAAAGTTATGCAAAGCGAAGAGACTGTTGTGTAGGTTATTTTAAAGATTTAAAGATGCAAAGCAGTGACAAATTTATTTCGGAGCCTCTTACTTGGAGATATAGGTATGGAAGCATCTTGTTGGAATTTTTTGTAGAAGTACCTTTTCCATAGGTAGTCCCTTGAGGCTACATAGTTCCAATGTCTGTCAACAAAAAGTGAAGATGTTTTCTTAGTTTCATATCTCAGCAAAATATTTATGAGCACATTCTTACTATGCAAAATTCAAATTCTTTAAACAGCTCATTTGCAAAAATTTGTCAACAATGACTTTAAAAAAGAATATTTCACAGACATTTTAATCTTAACAAAAAAATATAAAGAAGTCACTTACTTGCAAGCTCGAGAAGCAGCAGCCAGGTCATGCACTGAGAGGTCCTCAAAAATCTTTAACAAAATTTCTTCTGGAAGTTCGTGCCACAAACCCACATGAACAGCAAAGCGAGATCTGCTGCTCACAAAAATGCCTCCACTGCTAATGATACGAGAGGAGTAGTTGGTGCTCATCCCTGTTGCAGAGTGCGAGCTCTGAGGCCTGTATGCATTGTAACTTAGTTGCACATTCTTAGATTTGTCAGCTGCCCCAGAAAGCTCATTTGATGCAAGTGTATGTGTTCTGGAAGTTGCAGAACTTGAGCTGAAGAGCCCTTTATTTGACTTGAAACTTTCTCCTGATGACATTGAGATCTCAGAAAATATCTGCAGAGATAAGGTGAGAAAATTTAAATGATAAACAATAAAAGTACATATAATATCATACCAACCAGTGCAATGAACTCCAGAGATGGCAGCTGTAGAAAATATTTTTTCCATAAGTGCATTGCCCTAGTAGTCACTCACATTTGATTCATTCATGTTCATTTGGGATGATTCATCACTATGGGAGTGTAATGGGATAATACGTTCAATAATTCAAACATGGAACAAATGTTCTCTCTTTAAGTCACCAATGATATGCTCCAGGGCATTCACTCTAAGGTACCACATCACTCATCTTCTTTTTCTACATTATATGTTTTAATTAGTAAATACAATACTTTTATCATTACTTCATTTCCTTACTTTGCTCTCTCAAACACAACCAGTTTCTGTGAATTGTTGCTTCATATAATGCTTGAACACTCTGACTGTGACCTGCACCATATATTGTACACAGGATTATGCCCTAAGCTGTGATTTGCACCACCATGTAGAGTACACAGGTACATGTCCCAACTGGGATGTGAGCTAAATATGGTATGCAGTGACATGTCACAAACTGTAATGAGCACCTACCGGTGCGTTCACACAATGAGCGGAGCAGAGCGGCAATAATGCTTGTACATGATTTAATGCAGAAACGCTTGGCTGTTCACTCTGCAAGCGGAGCAGAGCAGCGCAGAGTGGCTCCACCTTTGGATCATCATATCTACAGGGGTGAAATTGTTTGATTTAAAAAAGTATAATATATAACTAATAATTTGTATAACTAATCATATAACAACTATAACTGATAGTGTAAATTGCAATATTCTATTTTAATCATGCCCATTTGGGTTCATTGAGCATTTTTTTTTTCGGTCAATTTGCAGTTTAAGCCTTTCATGTAAATTAAAAATTTTGTTCCAGTGAATCACTAAAGGAACACATTTAAAAATGTTTTACATGAATGAAATTCTGCTCGCTGATGCGTTATTTTTGAGTTATTTAAGTTTTGAATTTTTGTGATCCATAGCAGTTGCGTTGCGCGCTTGAGCTGTTAGGGTACGTTTGGGTACTTTGTAATTTATTATTAACTGACCCCACGGAGCCTTAACTCACTTCTAGGATATTTTAGTTAATGACACAATAAAGGTTATCACCCAAAAATATTAGCGGGACTGGGGTAGTGAATACTTCAATCTAGGGTATTTACTCCTACGGTTTCTAACACCTGCCGCAGACACCTTCAACGATGGCCGCCATATTGAAACTGATGTCAACTGCACATCAATTTCAGTATTCACTATCCCAGTCACGCTAATATTTTTGGGTGATAACCTTAATTGTATTTTTAACTAAAAGATCCTAGAAGTGGATTCAGGCTCCGCAGGGTTGGCTAATAATAAATTACAAAGTACCCAAACGTACTCTAACAGCTCAAGCGTGCAAATGACTGCAACTGCTATGGAATACAAAAATTTCAAAGTTAAATAACTTGAAAATAACGCATCAGCGAGCAGGATGGCATTCTCAAAAAACCTTTTTAAATATGCTCCTTTAGCGATTCTTTGGAACGGAATTTTTAACATCCGTGAAGGGCTTAAACTGCATGTTGACCAAATTTTCAAATAAAATAATACCTTAAGCCTAAATAGAATGGTATAGAATTAATGTAGTCATAATGTTTGTCATAATTAGCATTTGGTAATTTTTTCTTTTTTTTAATCTATGATTAACTAATAATCTGTGAACTAACTCCAAGTTTTCTCTATATTTATCTCTTTATAAAAATTCTAGTTTCCAGTGGCTCACATTATAAGTCTTAATTGGCTGCAAAGTATTTTACTTGTATATCAGGAAACATGAAAACAATGTTTCTTATAGATCACAAAATGAAAGTAAATACAAAATACCAAAACACTTAAGTAATCATTAAGGACTTATCAAATTACTAAATAGTTTTAGTATAACATGAGTGTTACAGTGTAATTCATAGTTAGTAGAAATAACCTAACAATTAAGTATGGTCACTGAAACTGAAGAGTAGAATCTCTTAGCTTGAGTATAATTTTGAGAACCTTAGGAAAAGAAAAATGTTCCATACACAAAGAAAACTGATAACTTCATGGTATGAACATTCTCAAACTTTACAGCAATTCAACTACTGCAAATGGATGTTTCAGGCTTGAACTTGAAACTTGAACTTGAAATTGAAGGCCGACAGTGTCGGGGCCTTTGTAACGGCCTACAATTCCCTCCTCAATACTCACACAAAAAAAAAAGTTCAGCGCCTGTGTACCAGACTTGTCCAATAAACTACTCAGGATCCACCAATCCTCATCACAAACTCCCATTAGACGGCATCACTGGGATAACCAGTACGTCAAGACACCATCTCCGTGCATGGTGGGTCATTACAGTCCACTCTACATGACTGGCACATTCCAGTCAGTCTTTTACTCCAGGCACGTACAAGAAAAACTTTCATAGCTTCAATGATACTCAAATTACACTCCTGATCTAATCCAATACAGTGCATACCACAATCATCTTCAGCACATCTGGCGGTCAAAATCGGGTTTGATGCGTTCACGGAAATTAAGAATTTCGTTCTTAAGAATCACTAAAGGAAGACATTTAAAAATGTTTTACAGGAATGACATTCTGTTCGCTGATGCGATATTTTCGAGTTCCTTAACTTTGAAATTTTTGTTTTCCATGGCATTCAGTAAGTTTGTGCTTGAGCGGAAGCTGTTAGAGTACATTTGGGTACTTTGTAATTTATTAATTGCCGTCCCCGTGGAGCCTGAACCCACTTCTAGGATGTTTTAGTTATTAACACAATAGTGGTTCTCACCCAAAAATATTACGTTATAAAAATATTCTGATATTAAGTCTATGGTATTCACTCCTACGGTTTCACTAATATTCTATGGTCGCCGCCATTTTGAAACTGATGTCAAGTGCATGGCGATTTAAATCTTCACTATTACAGTCCCGCTAATGTTTTTGGGTGATAACCTTTATTGTGTTATTAACTAAAACCTCCTAGAAGTGGGCTCAGGTTCCGCAGGCTCCTCAGGCTCCGCGGGGTTAGCAAATAATAAATTACGCCATACATTGCAAAAACAATAACTTTGCCTTGCTCCAAGCACTTGCGGCATTGTTGGAACCTTTCCTTTTGCGCGGGAAACCCATTTCATGAGAGCAGTTCCTATAACTTTAGAGTTAAATAACTCAAAAATAATGCATCAGCAAACAGAATGTCATTCATGTATAACGTTTTTAAATGTGTTCCTTCAGTGATTCTTTGTAATGGAATTCTTAATTTCTGTGAGCGCATTGAACCCGATATTGACCCATCTGGCATTCGTCATTTTCTCCATACTGCTCAAACACCACATTCATGAAACTCTCCTTTGTTCATACTTACTACATTCCAGCACAAAATGCTCAATTGTTTCTTCCACTCCCCTATTACACTGCCAACACAATCTATTATTCTCATTCCAACTTCATGTGCGCCTATTCACGCTCAATGACTTACACCTCACAGCAAACAAGAGCTGGCTACCAAAACTACCATCATAGAACATCTCAAACTTAGGCACTTCCTTTTGCATATCCCAGATTAGTGTAGGCTTTTACACCATGCTAAGCTTCCACTTATTCAATCTATACGTTTTTGTTTGCCTCTCAATCTCTTTTTTCCATCTCTTACAGTCCCACTCTGATCCCTCATCCCGACATTCACTAAAAGCCAGTCATCCACAGATCTTCCAATTCTGACACAAATAATCTTTTGCATACTTAACTTCCTTGCATGCACCCAACATACTTTCTCCCAATAGCTTACACTCAGATTCTATTCAAAAATTTGCTTTACCTCCCTGCTATTCTGCATTCTCTCAATTCTTCACTTATAATTCAACACAGCTTTCATCATTCTTTTTGAAAATAGGCTCCATCCTAGGTCACCTCTCACAGCTTCTGTTGCTGTCTATTTTGGAGCACCCACTGCTAGACGTCCTACCTTATTTTGTATCACATCAAGCTTTTCAAGGTCACTTCCATTTCAGGCAAGAGCATTCATAACATACATGACACTAGGTACTGCAACATCCTTCCACATTCACACTTGTTTTTCTCTGTATCTGGCTATACTACTTAACCCCCCACTCCACTGCATTGCTTTTGCAACTTTCTCACCCTTAGTTCTAGTGCATCTATCTTCACTTATCATACAACCTAGATATTTGTATTCTTTTGTTCTTCCTATTCCAATTTCTCCGATATTCCACAGTTTGTCCCCATCAGTCTCATCACTGTTTATAACCATAACCTTACTTTTATTGGCACCAAAGTTCATCTTGAAATTTGTACTATATCCATTCACAATGTCAAGCAACCTTTGTAGCTGATGTTCACATTCACTAACCACAACCACATCATCAGCATACAACAAACAACTCAGTCTCTCTTCACCAACTATTAGTCTTGAGGTGAGCGTCCCCCTTTTGGACCTTTTTTTTTATTATTGAACCTAGAGCAATGAAATTTGGTATACTGTTAGGAAATACAATTTGGAATCGTTTATCTTTTATGAAAAAATGCGATTTTATTGAAAAGAAAATGGGAAATCACAGAAAACGATTTTTTGAGGGGGGTTTTCAAAAATCTTCACCTCCAACAGTGT
>JACJUY010002495.1:21916-101279 GCA_014220935.1 Platorchestia sp. MABIK | reverse complement strand
AGTGATGTTCTAGCGTCTGTTATTTAGTGACGTCTGAGAGCCCGTAATACAGTGATGTTCTAGCGTCTGCTGTTTAGTGACGTTTCAGCGCACGTGATTTGGCTGTCATGGAACCCGTTACATCGACTGGCGTTTTAGAGCCCATTCTTGAGTGACGTCAAAACACCTGTGATTTAGTGATGTTCTACCGTCCGTTGCTTAGTGACGTACTAGCACCTGTGATTCAGTGACAACTTAGGTTAGATACCAGGCGATGGCTCACCTCCTCTTCTTTTAACATGAGCATCTCCTGCTCATACCTGCGTCTATCTTCATCTGCCATCTGACCTGGACGGTACTTTACTTCACTGATTTATTGCACTGGCCCATTGGGTTCCTTGTCCATCGTCTTGGAGTAAAACACACACGTTTTAACTCCCTTCTGATATAAAAGTGCCACTTCTATCCAGTCATCGATTTACATCGTGATTTTTTCTCTGCATATATTTTCAAGAAATTTTGTATTATCATTTAATTACCCTTTTAATCAACGAAGTTTTTAATTTGTTTTCAATTTTAGCCAGCCCTTTTTCTGATCCCCTCATTACTGGCCCCAGGATTAAGAAACTTTTTTCGATTCCTTAATCAAATGAAATATAGCCTTTATGGTGGATTCCGATGGAGTTGTTCTTGCAGACTCTCACGCATTTTTATAATTTCGTAATCGCATTATACAAAATTTCGCTAAAAATAACCTTACAAAGTTCCATTAAGGTATTATTATCGATAACTTTCATACGAAAGTTCTACTAGTAATTCATGCTGGACGTAGGGTTGGTTCAGTAAAATGTCGACCCTGTAATAAGACGCGACCTTTGCAGTTCTCGAAAAAAATTTTCCAGCCTGCTTAACGTTTCTCCAATCTTGCTCGAGGGAGCAAACTTCAAAGTAAATTCCATAAAAATATTGTAATATGACTGTAAAACTCTCCTTTACTCGCCAAAATTTTCTTTTCATTTAGAAAGTTTGACCCTTCCGAGCTCATGCATAATGCCAGAAAGATATTGAGCGTCTGAGCAGCAAACTTCAGTCCAAACCTGATAACAAAAAGAAGTCATCAAAGTTCCCTTCATAGTTCTATGGAAATTAAGTTGAAAAGTCGGCCTGCTGCGACGCAGCAGTCGGCAAAATCTCCCTGCCTGATGCAAATTCACACACATTACTTGGATAGAATTCAACTGTTGCTCATCCAAACGGGATTCCTTTGCTTTTCTCCTATTCTTTTTCAAGTAATGGTCTCTGAATGTCAATAATGTAATTGAATTCATTTCCTTTCATGAAATTTGTCTGTAATTTTTTTCGCGTAAATACTTGTTTAGAATTGTTTGATATAACTGATAAAATCAGTTGTGGAAATTTCCCAACATGGGATATTCACCCCCCTCAGGGGGATACAACTGTTGTATCTATGGGAATTAGCGCTCCCAGGGGGACTATGTGAGGGCCCGAGCTAAAGGTTAGGTAGGCTTCCTTTTTGTTGAAATAAAATAGGTTTTTGTTCTGTTACGGACCATCTTTTTTCGGTTCACTGCTGTCCTGTTTTTTCAACACCTACTACTTTCTTCTTCAACTTTGATCTTGTTTCATAAACTTCTTTCTCATCTTACTGTTTCTATGCCCTTTCTGCGTAGATTCCACGTTCCCTAAACTCCATACTAAATGGTGCCTTCCTCCTTCCTCTCTTTGGATCGCCTTTGTAGCGGATAGGGAGGCTTAAACTAACTAATAATCTAATCCATCTGGGATATTCACCATGTAGTATGGCTGCCTTTTTAAATTGAGCTGTATGAACGGTTGCGTGCAATTTCTGTTTCAACTGTTGTCAAAGTTTTTTCGATTCTTTGTTGTTCTGTTTTTTTGCACCTCATCCTTCCTTCCTTGATTTTGTCTAGTTTCACAAACTGCTTTCTCAACTTCATGTTTCCATGCGAAGAAGTTCTCGTGTGTGAGAAAACCTTGCGCATTTAATCCCCGTTCCCTAAACTCTATACTAAATGGTATCTTGTTCGTTCCTCTCCTTGGAACACCTTCGTTTGAGTTTGGGAAGCTTAACCTAAATTATCTGAATTATAATTGTCTTTTTAAGTATAAACTTTGTCTAAATTATCTATTCCAAGTTTTTCATTCCTAGCTTTGAACATTTGTGATTTCAATGAAATTTTCAAATCATGTTCAAAAAATACATTTTCTTGCTGAACAAATTTTTTTATAACCAGCTATGGAAGAAATTTCGATACATATTCAGTCAGAAGCTTTTTCTACAGTCTACGTATGGTACAATATTGGGGGATGGAATAAGAAAACTTACTCATAATTCGGTGTGGAACTTTGCCGAATGGATGCCGGGAAAAGCAATCTCGGCAGCGCATCGCAATGCAGGGAATGTGGGCACAAGAAATGGTAATGCATGCGGCGTTGAGGACATGCTGGGACACAGGCTCGACCCATGGTCACGCGTTTGCCTCGAAGTAAACACGCCAGGGCCTCCTAATTTATTTGTTTCCTGGCTTTTGTATTGAGGTCGAGCGCTTCATCATCGTTTTTTCGTGGCTTTGAATTCCGAATTGGAACTACGAGTTGAATTTAAACTTAAGATATTTGAAATTCGGCGTCATTTGCGGATAACAATTCAGTATAGTTGCGTTAAACGTAATGCGAACGCAGGATTGAAGGTATTTATGAGAGACAATCAACGTAATTGACGTTGTACTGTATATAATCTGTCAACTCTTTGCAAAACATTTACAGCGCAAAGTTCAAATGACAAAGGAAGCAAAACTTGACAATATTTCTCAAGAGCCTTGAAAAGCTGAGAAAGCTATTTTAATGAACACTTACGAGTTTGCAGAATAAATTTTGATTACTTAGTACAAACTTTGGAAAAATGAAGGAATATTTTTCACAGTAAATTGTTCAAGATTGAAACAACGTCTTGATGGGCTGTGTTGCCGTGAGAAACTTAGGTGCGCGCAGCGCAAAACTTTCAATTTTTCTTGATAGAAAAGTGCTCTTTGAGAAATGGTTGCATTAGTTGTACGCTCAGTTTATGCGTCTAAGGTGGAATGTCAATAATTATGCTATAGTTTAAAAAATATTACACAACATTTTTTCTAAATATGGTTAAATAAATTAGGAACACTATTAGAATTTTGACATGAAGTCTTATAAATGTCTGAAGCCTTTTAGTGCATGACCAGAGAGTTGAAAGATAGAATAGATTGCTTGTGCAGGGCAGAGGTGGGCTGCAGTGCTGATTCTCCACATTCGATTCACTCATTCTACACTGCAGTTGTTCGCAGTAAAATTTGCAGTGGGATTTCACTTTTATTTACGCATTCCACAAAAGAATTCTTTTAGATAAAAGGTCCCTCACGGGGTTGTAACCATTGTTTCTATGGGAATTAGAATTCCATGGGGGAAAATGTGAGGTCTTCCAAAGCTCAGCTGCAGCTTAAGATTTCTTCGCCCGCAACGATGACCAGTTCCTCTTTACCTTTCAGTTCTACTCGGGTTTGGAGGAAAAGTTGAGTACCGGACGCCTCTCTGGCTTACCAACAGCACCTCCGCTCAGGCGTGTGATACCGCTAAAGTTGGCGAGAAATATCCGCAGATTTATGGCGTGTGCTGAAGCTCTTCAAGATTTATTGTTCATGAGAAGTGAGATTGCATGACGTTTTGATTTCTCAATTTGTTCTTTCTTTCAAGCCTCAGCGTTTCTTTTTTGCGTGGGGGCTTCATTCATTCCCAATCGTGAATTAGCTAAGATTTTAAGGATAATTTTCAAACTAGAAATGAGAAAAGAATGAAACTTGTTTCATGAATGGGAGGAGAAGTAGTTTAACTTTGTTCTACGTGTGTAGTTGTGTAGAATGCAATTGACTTTTATCTGATATTTAAATGATTTTGATGATCACAGTTGGAAATTAGATTCAATTATTTTATGGGGGATAAATTTTACACAGACTTATTGCTTACATACTCATAATTGAAGACAGAACGAATGTTCTATGAAACTAGGCGTAGTCAGCTTAGATGTCAACGATGCCGAATGGACATGCAATTTGATTGCTAGTAAATGTTAAACTTTTAAAAAATTTCTTCCGGAGGCAGACAATTAACTTTTGCCTTGACTAGAGCATGATTTTCAAATAATATTCGGCGTCGTAACGGTATAGCTGGTAATGAAAAGGCTATGCTTTGAGCCATTTTTTGGAGAAAATATTAAAAAGGGCTCATATTAAAAAAAATCTTCATCGTGGTCAGACAAAAAACTCAATCATAGCCAAGTAAACATGAGACCTTTCGTTGCCAGCTGCACCGCTGTGAAGATGTAAATTGTTTCAAAATTCTGCCTCTGGTGTCGCTGTTCCGTCACCAAAAAGAACTCGTTCGTGCGTCAGGTTGGAAGCCGCAATAAAATTGAGCGGTCTGGATTTTGGGATCGAGAAACCTTGTTTTGAGCGCTCGACTGAGCAGAGGACTGTGCATTACTTCAATTGCTTTGTCTGTGCTTGTGATCCAAATCCAGTGCTGCTTACTCTGCAAGCTGAGTACTGCCCCGGGTTTGTCACCAATTTGTGAACTCTTATTTGATTATAAGGTGCTCAATTATGCACTGCTTTATTGAGCTTAGCTGCAATAGTGTTGCCGCCATGATTAGAATTTTACTCATTTTTGTGTTGCTCGATTGAGCATAGCTACGATTGTGTTGGTGCCAAAATTACAATATTTCTTTCTGTTTAATTATTTTGAAATGGTTAATTATGTTATTACTGTAACAATGGTGTTCATACCGACGAAAGATGATATTCACTGAACTGCAGGTCAACTAATAACACACTAGAGGCTAAGTTGTTACGTTTTGTGAGAAATTGTTGTTTGATGATTTCATTACGGAATTTCTTCAATCTGATCAGTTGATTTGTTCCTACAAGCAAGAGAAAGTGAAAATGATAATCTCTTTGAAACGAACGAAAACTAGAAGTGCGAATAAATATATCCAATTCTGGAAAATCACACAGCAGTTTTTTTAGCTATCTTTCCTCGACATGATAAAGACACGAGAAAAATTAAAATTTTGTGCTCACGGAGAAAGTATTTCTGTTACTTTATATATTCAATTGTTAACTTCTCTAATAATTTTATGCGCGACTAAACTCTCAGTTTAGCACTGCTGCTCATGTCCAAATTGCGACACTGCTGAGTTTTGGCAGAAATTTTGGAGCGCGAAGGAAGACGACGGCTTTTGGTGGACGAGTTTCTCTCTATCACAGTCGAGAGGTTTAGCGAAGATGGCTCGAGCCAATCCCCTCCAGAGTGCTTTCGGTCCTCTTGCGGCAGCTTCGTATGCAAAAACACCGCCGAATCATGCCGTGGCCGCAATCAAAAGCTAATAACTGGAATTAGATCGCCAACATCACTGGATTGTAACGCGTCCCAAGCCTGCAAAATACCTGCCTCTGTAAATGCGTCGAGGTCCTCGCTGCTGCGACCGCACTCCGCTTCAAAAACTCAAAAGGGATGCAAGAGTTTCTATCCTGTACGTAAAATAAAACGCTCTCATTTTTCGATAAATATCGACTTCTTGCGGAAAAAGGATTTTGCCTCGTCGAACTTCTATATTGAATGATCAGCCTTGATGGTCATTGATGACGTCTTCCCGAGGAGCTCAGCCTGAGCCCATAACCTTCAAGAGCAGACGCGGGCTAGCAAGTCCTGCAAAATGCCGTCAATATTCATCAGGCCTTATTTTCATGCAGGCTGGGCGGCGGAGGTGCCAGCACTCGTTTGCCGTCGAGTGCTGCACCGTCGGAGACAACCATAAAATTTCCCCAATGGGGTTAAGTTCCTCAAAAATAAATCGTCGCTTTTTAATAGTGCAGGACCGATGATGTTTGAGAAGGGAAATAGATTGCTTGCGAAAAAGTGTTTGATAATTTTCTCGCTATCGAAGAGCTGCCATTGTATATGAGCATTTAACTACTTGATTTTACCACCAGGCTCTCATAGGCAGAGCGTGAAGCCATAGTAAGGCATCGATCCCAATATTCGTTGAGGCCATAGTAAGGCATCGATCCCAATATTCGTTGAGGCCAATCAGTCGTCTAGTTCTACTAAGCGTTCGCACTCGTGGTTGTATGTAAGCAAATAATGTACTAATCGTAATTCACTTAAACGAGTTGTGATTGGCTCTTTGTTCGCTGTATTCGAGGGAATTGCTTCCTTCGCTGAACTGAACTGAAAACGATGGCTGTAGAGAACTTCAAGGATCTTTGGGTGCGTGTAGGGTACTTCGAAAGCGCTCTGGCTTATCCAAACTCGCTTGGCTAATTGTAAAACTAATTATAGCAAATTTTGTGCTTTTAAAGTCGAATGCTTTAACTCAGCTGAAGAAATGTCGGTTATTCAATGTTTACAGTGAGCGTCGCGACAGACTTAGCTTATTGCAATAAGTTGAGTGAATCAACTAAGCTAAGGTTTAACTAACAAAGTAGAATTTAATAATTACATGTGAATTCACATTAAGCATAGTATGTAACACCTTTTTCAAGCAGTTTTATTTTCAGTGTAAGTTATGTTCTGGATCTTCATCATAACAATGAAAATGCTTAAGCTACATGATACTAGGATGAAAGATGAAATCACAGCACAAAAATGTTTTATAAATGACTAGAAAAAAAGTTTGTACAACAAAAATATGCACACACGAGTTCAGGTACAGTCAGAACAACACACTATAGATGTTCATTGGACAAGCGATGGGGGCGAAATGACCGGACGAGCAGTTGCCTCAGACTTCTAAGCTGCGGTTTTGGTAAATAATTTTAGAGCAAAAAAGTTATTAGTGGTTTCGTTGAGAACAGGTTTAAGTTTATGGATGTGTAACGCTTCTACAATTTGAATGTGCTCTTTTTTAGTCACGTAATATAAGATTTTGGTGTTAGGGTATAGATCTTCATTTGATGGTTTGCAACTATGGTCAATGCGGAAATGGCTGAAAATAGAACCTTGGTATTTATGGGCGGTTAATCTTTGCCTCAGGGTCATCCTGGTCAAGCCAATGTAGCATTTATCAAGAGACATACATTCTCTTCTCTCACTCTTAAATTGGTAAATTACACTGGCTCTGTCCAGATCAATAACCCTAGAGGCTGACATATTATTCTTCACTAAGAGGTCACTGATTTAACAGTTTTTATAATATACACAGACTTTAATTGACGTATCCGGATCTGTTGGCTTAACAAAAGTTTTAACAATGTTCTTAAAGACTCGTTCATCAATTTTGTAATTCTTGTGCATTTGGTTTTCATAAAAGATATTAACATTGCGAGAATTAAGTTCAAGATTATTTTCATTTCCCAAGGTTCGGTTCAAGAAATTACCAATAGTTCTATCAATGAGAGTATTAGGAAAATTGTTGTTAACCATCAACCGCTTAACTTAAGCACTTCTGAATGAAAACTTGACCAGCTGCTACACGCCTTATAAGCTCTATTTATTAATGTGTGTATAACACCCTCTTTGTACATTTGCGGAGCATCACAATCATAGTTTATAGTTTCACCTTCATGAGATGGCTTGACGTAAACTGATCTCTGAAAAGTACCATGAGACGCCTCAATCACAATATCTAAAAATGGCAGCTTACCGTGCACGCCCAACACAAACGTAAAATTTAGCACCGATTTTTCTGACACCAAATTTCTTAACATCTCCAACTGCGCAAGGCCATCTACTTCAAAAAAATATCATCTACGTCTTCACAGTACAATGACAGTACAGTAAGTATCATTTCGCTCCTATCGCTTGTCCAATGAACATCTATAGTGTGCTATTACTGTACCTGAACTCGTGTGTGCATATTTTTGTTGTGCAAACTTTATATCTTGTCATTTATAAAATGAAAATGCTTGTGAAAATAGCTGATCTTAAAATTATTGCGAAGTAAGTCTGAACGTTTCGGGTTGAGCTAAAGCCTTCATCAAAAACATAAAACGTGGTGAAGAAAATGGTGAATATTTGCATCGTTCCTTTTACAACGTTTATTCTGCTTTCGATGAAGGCTTCCGCGGAAGGCGAAACGTTTAGATTTAATAAACAATATTTTTAAAATTTGCCTTCCTCGCCATTTGAAGATCGTAAATAAGGTTTCAACCCATCGTGATAAAGTTTATCCTAACAGTTTATTTTCAACTACTTTTGAAGATCGTATAGAAGGTTTGAACCTATCGTGATAAAGTTTATCCCAAGAGTTAGTTGAACAAATGTAATTATTCTTACAGAATTCATTTAGGAGATGGTGGAGGGCTATGACAGTCACTGTCACTGATAAAATGAAAAATTTTAAACGTTATATTCTAAAATGCTGTGTGAGTTTCAGTGTTATCTTGAATAAAAATTTAGTAGGGAAAATTTTTGGTCGTAATGTTCTTGGAGGTAAACAGTCATCCCTGAAAAAATTATTTGACTAAAATCATCAAAGAGCTGCGTTCAAGTTTTCCGAGTTTTGTTGCTTGAGGCCCGTAGGCTGACAATTACTTTACCGAGAATATAAAGAAAAACTTCCTTTGAAGACTTGACTTAGACTATTACAAAGAGCGAGGAATTTTGCTACCTGAACCTTGTGAAATGCAACCAAAGCATTGTTGTGTCACAGTAGTTCAGCAGGGGAGCAATTTCAAACAAGCTGCAACGTGTGTGTTAGGACACGGAAGTGCGTTGAAGGAAAGACCCTTGGGGGGCACAGAATAGGCGGGAAGTTTTTACGTTCAGTTTTCTACAATCACCAGACAAACCGCTTGCTCAGGTGAAGCTGCTACGCTGTACGGGACAATAATTCATGAAATGTTTGTTCGCTTATTATGAAAAAAATGCTTGTGTACAAATGCATTCGTATTAAAAAAACGCAACACAAAACCTAATAAAAACAAAAATTTTGGTCTCCCCAAGAAAATTACAATTTGATTGCCTCAAAACTAAAGGTTGGCCCTCAGAACTTTTGTTGCTTTCTTGTTGCCATGGAATCTTAAACTAGCTTATTTATTGTTAATCGTAAAAAAAGAGTACCTTGTGATAGATCTAATAAAAAATTTCATGAAATGTTTTGCCCGCTAAATATGACAAAAATGTTTGTGTACATATGCATTCTCATTAAAACGTGTAAAATACTTAACATCTCATTCTTTAGGGGCAATTTTCTGCTTAGTTCAAATATGTTTTAGGAATAAATCTAAGCAAGCTAAGGTGATGTCTTCCAACTAAGTCGTCACTTCAGACTAAGTATCTATTCGAACTAACAATTGGAAATTGTTTAAACACAGCTTAACTCTAAGAGGCTCTAGTTTTTCGAACCCCAAAAACTCCGGTAGAACGCATCATGCAAACTACTCTCTAAAATAGACAAAGAGGTCAAAAATCGTTTCGGTGATTCACGGCCTTAAATCTCCCTTGTTCTGGTCCCTCCATTTTAATAATGTGTTGCAGCATTGTGAGACCCATAAAAATATTGCGGGAATGCCCTTAGATCAGGAGTTCAGCGACAGTGTCGCAGTTCTCTCGGGAAATTAACGGAAGAGACTTCTCGATTTCTTTGGTCTAAGGAGCGACTTCAGAGGCGGAGAGTTAGCCGCCTTCGCGCTCCCAGAACACTGAGCCAAAGCGCATCATCGCCTTACCCTGGAGAGGGCGGTCTTTAGGCAGTAGTCGTTTGACTTCTGTATGCAAAGGGCGTCTGGTGGGCTAAAATTTTATTGACTGAAGCTCGTGTTTAGAGCCAATGTCTTCCGAAGTTCTATAAACAAAGTTCTTCATTTGTCTCCAAAAATTCTGAGAACACAGTTTTATCTTAGAACCAATGTATCCCGGTCTATTAAACACGCGCCTCTTATTCAGAACCAATGTACTTAGAATTTCTATTAAAATAATTTTTATTTAAAATCAATTGTATTCAAAACTTATGAGTACTTAGATCTTGAGCTTGCTCCAAATCTTTCCTTCATTTAGAGAATTTGCCAATGCTCTCAGCAAAAATTTCTAGTATGTGCAGATTTCCTAGCACCATTGCTCTTATTATTAGCTCAAGTCTCTACAACTTTATGAAGTTCAAGAAACAAAACTCGTAGTTGGAGCTAGAATATGTCTTCTCTGCAAGTTCTATTTTCTATGACGCTTTACTTAGGAAGTTTTCAGTAGGGTCGTAACTAAGCTTGAAATGAAGAGGACGGCACCTAGTGCTCTGAAGTGCGTAAAAAGAAGCAAGGAGACGATTGCGATATTTTGTTATGTGGACAACGGTACGGTGAACATTTATGGCTCGTATTGTATGTAAAATTCTTAAATCACCAGAAAAATTATTGATCTACGGTCTGCTGTATGCTGCAGTTTTCTTTGGTAATGAAATAATTTTTATTACCAACTTCTATCTCAAGACCTAACTCTCCTCATAAATTTTCATCGTTTTATTTCCGTAAATAATTACTAAACCTAAGAGCGAATTTTTCAATAATATTCTTTGTTTTTATGCAAACGCCAATTTGTCTCGGCATTAATTGTGCGTCAATGAAGAATATGTTAGCATAAATGAGAAAGACCATTTAAGACAAAACGGTCCCTTTGGTTTCGAACTTCCTTTCTTCAACCTGCTGTGTGAAGCATGTTGAAAGTCCTGAGTAAACATTTCTTCCAGGAGAAAGTTACCTTCTCTAAAAGATCTATAACTTCTACGTAAATCATTCAAATTTAAATCAAAAACTCTTCAGTTCATGAAACATCTTTATTTTGGGGCGCACTTCTTTCGTGCCAGCATTTGATGCGAAGCAAAGGCGAGGTGTAGAAAATCCAGGGAGAATTTTTGCGCCCTCAGGCTCCAGAATGACCCTGCCTGGGCCGCTGCCGGGCTTCTGCTCTCATTATTTCCTCACTAATCACTGACCGCCTCACTCGGTTACGCAACTTTTACCATTTACTTCCATCGAAAAAAAATAGGGACGTGTTTTTCACGCTCCAGAGCCCAGCATTGACCCAACATTTCCAGTCTGGTTTGGCCATCTGACTGCAAATGACTTGAAGGCGCCAAAAGATACCTTGTACGTGCACGATGACTTTATTTTAGGAAGAACTCGGGCATGGGAGCGTGAGAGGATACTTAGCAGGTGTTTGTGTTGCACTTAAATACACAAAAGATTAACATTTGAAGCACAAATTGTTAAATGAAATGGCCTAAAGAATTCATTTGCATGACGGGCCAAATGTAATTGAAGCTTACTTTTCAACAAACTTTAATTACGTTTCTACTGGTTTTACTGATAGATGATTTCTCAACAAAAGTATGATTTCAAATGATCGTTACTCTGGCTCCCGTAGAGTAATTTTAGATCCCTAAGCAGCCGATGAGTTGTTCTTTATAATGGCAATCGAGGGTTGTACTCCGGGGGTGCTTAGTGAGGATCCAGCGGAAAAATGTGATTACAAACCGAGCTTTCATTTCAGTCGCGCTCGTCAGTAGCTTTCGTTGGGAGGATACGAGCGTCAGGAGAGTGTCTGCATCACGCAATTGTTCTTCCCGACCCTCGTGTCGTTAGCGAGACCTTACGCTCATGGCGGTAAACTTCTTAGGCTCCATTGTCGTGATCGTTGTTTTAGTGTTAGTTGTGGTAATAGTCCCCGTATAATTTGGTCAGAAATCAGGGAGGCGTGTTTTTCTTGATCATAAGGCGGTGCATTTCAAACCGCGCTAGTAAAGCTTTTTCAAATTTGCAGCAATTTACATTGTGGGATTTACATTGTTCAATATTTTGAATGTAAAGTTTGTGGGGTGGCATGAAACATTAATGCTGTTGAAAAAGAGTTAAAGGAATAGAGTCCGTGGTATCCTGAACTATGTTTGAAATTCCCATATTATGAGTAATTTTCTGCTACGTAAATGCTGCTGTATTAATATGCACAAAATTTTTGATGAAATCGGACAAGTTTTTCTGGAGGGATAAAATTTTCCAATGTCCTCAAAACATTTTCTGAAATTAACATTAATTAGTTAAATTTTAATAGTGATTCAACGGTTGAAAAATTAATTTGTAATAAGTTCGAAAAAATATTATGTTACTCACATAAACAAAGTGTAAACCCATGGCATGTCGCAATGGAATTATAATCAGAACAAAAAATGTGATCAAATGAATCTTACGTTCTATCAAATTTTTAACGTTGACCACTTGTGAAATTTAAAATCAACTTGCTATAAAATGGAGGTTTTTACCATTAAGTGAAAGCACAAACCAGTTTAACGCTGTAAGTAGAGTCAACCAAAATGTAAAAGATCAAACACTAGTAAATTTAATGCTAGTTGTTATTTCTATAGATGATAGTTCAAGTTCGTACTGAGCATATAACAAGTTCAATACTGGTACGTATATCCGTAGAATTAAGTTCACACCAGCACTCATGAATAAGTAAGTTAAATACTGGTAGTTATTTCCGTAGATTTTGAATTTCCTTGTGAGGGAGAGTAAGTTAAATACTGGAAGTTTTTTCCGTAGATTTTTTAACGTTTCCCAAATGGGAGGAAAGTGAGTTCAACACTGATAGTTTTTCTGTACATTTTTCCCACTCCTTAAATAATGCGAACGTAAGTTAAATACTGGTAGCTTTCTCAATAGTTTTTTAATCACTTCTCATATGGGAGGAGGGTAGGTTGTTTTTTCTGTGAATATTTGGTCACTTCTCATAAAAAGCTAAGTATGTTAGACACCGGTTGTTTTTCCGTAGATTCTAAGGCACGCCTTTTTTAAACGAAAAAGTTGTTGAATACTGATCCTAGTTTTCCTACATTTACGGTATGATTTTTTTCCAAAAGAAAATTAGAATTAATACAGGTAGTTTCTCTCATAGATTTCAGTTAGTTAGAATCAAACAAAAAAAGTTTGACACATATGGTTATTTTCTTAAGTTTGAGTTCATGTTGGCATCAGGTAAATACACGGCTTAGACCATTGAGTTCTGGAGCCTTGATAATGAAAGAAAACGAATTGTTGGAATATTGGTTTCAAAATCATGGACTATGTATGAAAGTGATCTAAAATTTATGTTATCTTTAAAACTGAAAAATTTCGTAATACTGAGGAAGATTACAACCAATCTTTAATTTCAACATTAAATTTTAGCTTTTATGAATTAGTAATTAAAAATATAAAATGACTTGAGTTGCGGTTAATAAAAAGGTTGAAAATATCAGTCCACAATTCATGTGGTGTTAAATTGGTTTGAATGAACGTCAAACCGCATTTGAGGAGTCATTAAGTGTACTAGAATACATATTATTTGTGTACTTGCTTTATCATACCTGCTCACACGGAATGAACTGAATGCCTGGACATAAAATTCTGACTGCAAGTTTCTATTTTGTTCAAAGTGTAATTTGTGTATTCTGGTTGTTACTCATTCCGATTTATCTTCACACAATCATTGGGCAATTTAAATGGGATAGAGAAATTTATGATTATATATATATATTACATTGTATGTATATTACATGCTTTAAATAACATTATACATATATATAATGGACCACTATTGTCAACACGTAACTTTTCTTCGTTTAAGCGACTATTCATTCATGAAAACTGTTCACTTTCAGATAAACTTTTCAAATACATTTGTATTCGTTCTATTCTTCTTTCTTTTGTGTTAAAATACCATTGGATTGAATTTCAATCGGCATAAATTAATCATAATTCAAAAACTGAAAATTATTATCACTTAATAGCAGTCAAGTCTCCCATGAAGTCGGTAGTAATAACGACGGACTGACCAACCAAACAAAGAAGCAGACCAGCAGTCATCAAATTGTGTTATTTTTTAATTACACCAACATAATATCCCGTCAAAAGCGGTATTTAACATCGCTCGAGAAAACACGAACATCTCTTACCCAGCCTAACTTTTTCGCCCACTGCATGCAGGAGGCGAAAAAGTTAGACTGGGTTAAATAAATTTGTAATTATTCAAAACTATTGTACACGTACTGTCAAAAATGGCAGCAACCAATATTGTTTGATAAACAACCTACGTAATTATTTGATTTTGGTATATAATAGCTTCACTCTCAAATTATACTGGAAAGTGTTCAATGAGCATTTTCATGATATTGGTTTGATTGCTTCTGGAACGCTCTTCACCTTCATTCTTCAGATGCAAGAAACGAAAACAACACTTTTCTTCTTATGATACTCGGGATTTGAATATTATATGTAATCCGTGAGGAAAAGAAACTGATTCCAAATGTAAATACGCTCGACGAGTACTTCCGAAGTTGAAGTGTTCAAAAGTCAAAAGTTTTAATTGTTGCCGGTAAAAAATTTTTTACATAAAAATACTTATCAAATATTATTAGAGATAGCTTTGTTGTCCAATTATTCAAACAAACGGAAGTGTGTGCTGAGTGTGAGAGAGATTCAAACTTTTCTATTTCACGGATTACCCCATTTAAATCTCTTAAATGCGCACACCACTCAGATATAATGCATCCTAATGATACTCGTAACATAATTCTCATATTTAGACACGTGCTGCAGCACCGTATCACAGATACGGTAAAGCGGTTGTACATCAAAGCGCTGTGTTTCAGATAAAAAACATCGAATGAAAAGACATCTAAATAGACGACACCAATCGTTACCATAGACTTCAATTCTATTCCAATTTATTTTAAGCTGAAGTGGCAGCACAGATTGAACAACTCAGCCTGAAGATGCAGCAGTACTGAAAAGGCTAAAGTCAATGTCTTATCTTGACGAGCGGAGAAAAAATAAATACCGAAATGTTCGGTGAGTGAAATGAATAATCAAGAGCGTAAATAGTCGTGGCAGGAAATCTAACGAGACCAAATATTAAAGCCAGATTTTCAAATTACGTCAGGGCAGTCGATAGGACTAGTTTTGATCATTCCAAATATTTGTTTCGAACCGAACACGTCTGCGGAATTCAAGGCTAGCGATCTTGTAACAAGATTTGTGTTTTGGCATCTGGTTCAAAAGGGGCTTGTGCAATGTTTTTATTCGCCCCGAGCGCACAAACACGACTTTGTCTGATTGCGTGACGTGAGAAAACTTTAATTAATGTTGACATCTTCCTCCATGAGCTGCATGAACAAAACTGCGATAGGGGAGGTGTGATGATTGATGCTGTGGAGGTGTTGGAGAGTTGTTAAAGAGATAGCAACATGGAAGGGTTAGGGGGTGACGGTGAGATGTCCTGGAAGTGCGAGGGGCGTCATTGAAGACTTTAAGACGATGCTTGAGAAGTATGTATTGAGAGTAACTTCCAGGAAAGTGTTCAGGGAACTTTGAACAAACGCATTTGGAAAAGTTGAAGAAGAGGTATTGAGGCAGATTTGAAGAGAAGCGTTTAGGGAGAATTCAAAGAGGTATAAGATCAGTTGTAAAAATAGGCATCTTCATGATGAAAAGTTCAGGGAAGTTTTAAATATAATGGAGTAGGTGTTAAAAGAGATGTTGGATGAAGTGTTTAAGAATATGGCTATACATTACTTATTTAATTGAACTTCCATTTTGAGCTGAATCACGTGCTCCACTAGATAATGTTTGTCCGGCTTCATCTTGTTTGAAGTTGAGAACTGATGGCACAATTTTTTGCCCAGTGTAGAATTTTTTCTCGGTGGAATTTTAGGTGAAAATTCACCATCTTTCTGAAGCTCTTCCGTAACATCATTTAGCGTGATAAAGAGATTTGTATTTCCACCATGACCTTATGTAAAATTTACTTTTGTCAGCACATCTGATAAACTTCTGCATCACGAGATGATAAATAGTCATTCACACAATCACAACGTGATCCTACGAAACAGTTTGCGTTTCTACTAGAATTTATTGATTAGTATTGTTACTTTCACTTGCCACAGGTTTGATTAATTTAAGAGAGGCCTCTATTGAAGGAATAAGTGAGGAAATGTCATTGAGCTCATTTATTCTATGCGCAGTAACCACAGAGGAGCTACAGGTCAATAAAAGGTTTTACAATCCAGTACACGAAGCCAATAAATATTGATTATGTACCTATGGCAAAATCTCTTAGTAAGACATTTTGCTCATAGTCTAACTTCACCATGAAAAAAGCATATCACCATCATTCTTAAAAAAAGAACCTTAGTTCGTGTCCTGCAACAACGTGGCTCTTTTAACGGAGCAAGCGGCTTCTCTGGTGATTGTAGAAAACTGAGAAGGCGTATGGAGGAAATTACAGGGGATACCTTCCAACTCAATGAATTTGTACTTCACTCATGGGTTATCTTAGGTCAAGAGCTAAAACACATGGAAATTACATAATTGTACAATACAGAAGCAGTCAAAAAAGACGTAAAGAAAACGATGTCTGGATCTCCACCTCCTAAACACTACAACTAGAGCTAGTGCACCGAAATTGTAAGTTGCCTTACATTTGAGTTGGTAATATTAGTTAGTAATAAGAATCTATTGGTGCTGACAAACACCTGAGTCGTAATTAGTGAGCAACTTTAAATGATGGGAACTTAGCGACATGATAAGATGTTACGAGAATATGTGAGTTCCATCGTTTTTAACTTGTTGGGATTCAAAATTGATTTAATTGATTGCTGAAATTTCAATTATTGGTTTGATAGATTCAAGCGGCAATGAACATGAAGCTTTTCTGCTAATGTAGTGATTTGTTAATAATAAACGTTTTGCTGGAAAGTGTCCAAATTTCCAAAAATATGGCGAACTGTTTTGCTCACTTAAGCTCATGATAGTTGATAATGTTGATGATAATTGTAGCGGTCTCGGCTTCCACATGAAATGCCCGGAGGTCGAGCCTCTGAAGTGCGAGCTCGGTGCTTCTCTCCCATTGGGGGATAAAGAACTTGTCATGGTTTTCCATAGCTTTCACCCTGACCAAGGCTTTTAAGAAAGATACTAGCTCGTTTTCGGTGCAATTATCTTTACATTCTTGCGTAAATTTTAAGATGAATGGCCAAAAATGTGCAGAATGACTTGCTTCAAAGGAGAATGTGAGCGAGCTAGTGAACGTATGAACGACCAGCAGTTTCTTCGCTTCAAATTCCTGACTTCAAAGCTTCACAACACATCTTTGCTCTGTTGGTCTCTCATCTCTACGGATGATGAAATTCACTGAACTGAAATGTCATTTATCAAGTTGGGACGTTCATAGCTCACACATTATTGATATTTTAGCGGCGAAGGATCCGATGTACGAGTAAAACAGAGCCTCATGCATTAATATAGAAGCAGCATCCTGTATTAATTAACAAATAAATGTCACAATGCCATCGTCTTATTTTTATATATTGAACAGCCAATGCCTGACGTCAGTCGGTGATTGCTCGACGGTTTTCAATACGCTATCATCGGGTTGCACTGCACCTCATCTTCCTGGCAGTCTTAAATTTAATTCAAAACTCAATTTTTTAATTAGACTGCTGATGATAATTTACGTGGTGCGTTGAATCAGTTTATTCTGTAGTGTCTTTGTAGATTGTAAACGTAGCATAACTGCAAACCTGATATACGTGCTTCGGAATATTTATTTATAATCAATTAAAGAATTTACCTAGCTTTAACTCTTCAACTATAGCATACCACCTGCATCGATGTGGAGTTCACACAAGATCTCGTGGAATATAAATTCAAATTGTGCTCGCAATTTTTCCCTTGCATCTGAGTTAAATTTGTGAAATGTTGAAGGGAAAAACGAAAAAAAGTTAACAGAAGTTTTGACTCGTGCTCAAAACCTCATTTAATGATTAGATTCTCCCGACTTCGCTAAGCGAATACAAGTTTCTTCCTTTGCGAAATGACTTGATTTCCGAACGCAGCCCCGCGCAGTTTCTTCAGTTCACCCTAAATATTCGTGCAGAAAATTTTTCCCAGTTGGAGTTAAATTTGAAAGAAGTTTCAGACCCGCGCATTAAAGCAAGTTTAAAGTTTCAGCAGCTGTATGTTTGTCAAATAGAGTTCATCTGAAAGTGCGAGCTGCTTGCTCGCAATCCGGCGCTGGAGTTGCGCTGGGCTGCAGCGCTTCACAAAACTCGCCCGAGTTCTTTTGCTGCGAACAAACTCTGCGATCGCTCAACAAAATGACGCTCGTTTGAAAAAATGCCCAAAGTTGAGACACGAGGTGGCGGACTCCAGAGTTTTCTTTACTTCGAGTTTTTGTGGGTAAAATCGTGTCTTTGATTTAGTGCGCTTTGCAGACAAAACTCATGGCGGAATATATGTATGGCTACATAAATAAAGTGTTTCTTCTCATCACCAATTACTGTGAGGCTCCTGCATAAATTTTTATCTCAGACATACGATTAACCCCTCAGGAGATACAACTTTTGTTTCTAAAGGAATTAGCGATCCTAGGGAGAAGACTTAAGGGCTCAAGCTGAAGGTGAGGTAAGCCTGTTGTTGAAATGATATTTACTTTTTGTTTTGCTGCGAACCATCTTTGTTTAACTTACTGTTATAGTGCTTTCTAGCTCCTAATTTTTCCTTCTTCAATTTTCATTTTGTTTCGCAAACTTTCAATCTTGCTGTTTCTATGAGCTAGGTGGGGGTTATGCTCCGTGCATAGATTCCTTGTTTCCTCTATTCCTTACTGAATGGTGCCTTCTTTCTTTCTCTCTTGAGAACACCTTTGTTGTGGTTAAAGTGGCCTAAACTAATTCGTCTCAGCGGGATGCAAATATTGTATCTATGAAAATTAGCGCTCCCGTGAGGAATGTGTGAGGTCCCAAGCTAACGGTTAGGTTGGCAACCCTTTTGTTGAAATAGAACAGTTTTTTTGTTTTGTTAAGGACCATCTTTTTTTCGGTTCAGTGTTGTCCCATTTTTCATCATCTACTACTTTCTTCTCCAACTTTTATCTTGTTTCATGAACTTCTTTCTCAATTTACCGTTTCTATGCACCTTGTGCATAAATTCAACATTTCCTTAACTCCATACTGAATGGTGCCTTCCTCCTTCCTCTCTGTGGAACACCTTTGTTGAGGTTAGGTAGGCTTAAGCTAACATCGAATCTTAAACAAACTTATAAAATCATCTAATAATGTAATCTAATTTGATCGAATTCCATAACTCACTGAAACTTACCAGGTTATTTAAAAAATTGAGTACATTACACACAATTTATTTCTGCTGGAACTTGTTCTTTTTCGAAATATTTTCGGTCTATTTGCATCTTTTAACTTTCTCTATTCGTTATTGTAACGCTGGTTTGAATTTGAATAAAATCAAACGTTTCAAAAGCTCAGCTCCAATTCAGAGCAGCTCTTGTTGTTGCATTTGTTTTACGTGTCAGCCATCGAACATTCAGCTCCACGTGTTATTTACACACCGAACCCAACAGCCAATAGTGAAGAGAGGCTCGCATTCGCTGGAAATATTCCAATTAACAATGTGTTGTTTTTTAGGTATAGTGTGGACTGAGACGAGCTGTGCTTCATTTATTAGTGTATAGCTCTTGCTGAGACGAGCTGTGCTTCATTTATTAGTGTATAGCTCGTGCTGAGACGAGCTGTGCTTCATTTATTAGTGTATAGCTCGTGCTGAGACGAGCTGTGCTTCATTTATTAGTGTATAGCTCGTGCTGAGACGAGCTGTGCTTCATTCATTAGTGTATAGCTCGTGCTGAGACGAGCTGTGCTTCATTTATTAGCGTATAGCTCATGCTGAGACGAGTTGTGCTTCATTTATTAGTGAATAGCTCATGCTGAGACGAGTTGTGCTTCATTTATTAGTTATAGCTCATGCTGAGACGAGCTGTGCTTCATTTATTAGCGTATAGCTCATGCTGAGACGAGCTGTGCTTCATTTATCAGTGTATAGCTCATGCTGAGACGAGCTGTGCTTCATTTATTAGTGTATAGCTCGTGCTGAGACGAGCTGTGCTTCATTTATTAGTGTTTAGCTCGTGCTGAGACGAGCTGTGCTTCATTTATTAGTGTATAGCTCGTGCTGAGACGAGTTGTGCTTCATTTATTAGTGTATAGCTCGTGCTGAGACGAGTTGTGCTTCATTTATTAGTGTATAGCTCGTGCTGAGACGAGCTGTGCTTCATTTACTAGTGTTTAGCTCGTGCTGAGACGAGCTGTGCTTCATTTATTAGTGTATAGCTCGTACTGAGACGAGCTGTGCTTCATTTATTAGTGTTTAGCTCGTGCTGAGACGAGCTGTGCTTCATTTATTAGTGTATAGCTCGTGCTGAGACGAGCTGTGCTTCATTTATTAGTGTATAGCTCGTGCTGAGACGAGCTGTGCTTCATTTATTAGTGTTTAGCTCGTGCTGAGACGAGCTGTGCTTCATTTATTTGTGTATAGCTCGTGCTGAGACGAGCTGTGCTTCATTTATTAGTGTATAGCTCGTGCTGAGACGAGCTGTGCTTCATTCATTAGTGTATAGCTCGTGCTGAGACGAGCTGTGCTTCATTTATTAGCGTATAGCTCATGCTGAGACGAGTTGTGCTTCATTTATTTGTGTATAGCTCGTGCTGAGACGAGCTGTGCTTCATTTATTAGCGTATAGCTCATGCTGAGACGAGTTGTGCTTCATTTATTAGTGTATAGCTCGTGCTGAGACGAGCTGTGCTTCATTTATTAGTGTATTGCTCGCGCTGAGACGAGGTACGAAGATGTACACTGTAGACACAGTACACAAGTGCCCTCTGTGTATAAACGTGTATGACATGCACACGGTGTGTTCTCAGTGTGAAGATGCGCCATGTATATCAAATGTACAAATTGCAAACGTACCATTCAGACGCGTTTTTGGTGGACGTCATTCAATCTAAACACTGGCAATTTCATCTCCTGCCTAATGAGTGAATATATTTTCATGTAATTTTCCTAAGTAACATCATAACCTTCTAGGTTTGATACAGTTACTCAGCTTGCCACACAGTTATTCTAGTTTCTGTTCAGTTACGCGAGTTACCACAGAGTTACCCTATTTATGTCACAGTTACCTTAGATACACCACAGATACTGTGGTTATCACGCAGTTACCCTGGTTATTACACAGTTACTTTGGTTAACATGCGACAAATTGGTTGCCACACAGTTACCCTGGTTATTACACAGTTACTTTGGTTAACATGCGACAAATTGGTTGCCACACATTTACCCCGGTTATCATTCAGTTACCCTAGCTGCTACACAGCTACACAGTAACTCTAGTTCCTTCACAGTTGCATCCAATGAACACGAGGCAAAAACAAGGTTTTGTTTCATATTGGGAGAGTCGTAAAGAAAGTTCCTGTGGGTGAAAGTCTTTCTTCAGATTTACTTCAAGTTAGCTTTCAACGAAAGAAAAGTTCAACCCACTTCCAGACGGTTCTGACAGAGAGTAAACGATTTTGATGTAGAGAGGACGAGTTTTTAGCAGACCATTTGTGGGTCTTTTGATCAAAAAAGGCAACGGGAGTTCTTGAAGAGAGTCGCAGCCGTCAGTGAAACTCATTGTTTGATTTCAAAACTACAGATGGCTGAAAATATTGGAGTTCTTATTTTCATTTATTGTTTAACAGGTTCATTTTAGCAATGTCTTTCAATTCTTTTGCACTTCAAATGCAGTTCTCAGAAACATGAACGCTTTTAAAATGAAATGTGGGAAATTTTACTCCCATAACATATTTCATTGATGATTTAATGTTCTTTGTTATGTTAAGAACTTTTTTATTCGGTTTACTGCTGTCCTGTTTTTCAGCACGCACTACTTCTTTCTTGTTTTATCTGGTTTCATGAATTTCTTTCTCAACTTACTGTTTCTATGCATCTTGTGCATTGATTCTGCGTTCCCTTATTTTCATACTAAATGATGCCTTCTTCCTTCCTCTCTATGGAACGTCTTTGTTGCGGTTAGGGCGGCTCAAGCTAACATCTAATCTGAAGTATCACTTCCATCCATCTATTAAATTCCTTGCGTAAAATTAATCGAAACTCAACTGAAAATCAATCGAAAATTGAAACGCCAATTCTATCAATTACCATTGTTCCGATGCCCCAGTATAGCGAAGAAGCAAAATATTCAGGATTAAAGTGAAGCGAAAAATACAGGATTACAGTGAAGTGAAAAATACGGGATTAAAGTGAAGCAAAAAATACGGGATTACAGTGAAGCAAAAAATTCCGGGATTACAGTGAAGCAAAAGATATGGGATTAAAGAGAAGCTTAAAATACGGGATTAAAGTGAAGCAAAAATACGGGATTACAGTGAAGCAAATAATACGGGATAAAATTGAAGCCAAAAATACGGGATTGAGGAACCTTAGATGCCATTGTGGCATTTTCAGTTCGGGATGAGACGAGCGTCAGAGAGAGGCTCCTGCTTTGGCTTTGTATCCGCTTGGTGAACAATTTTTTCGAACAAATTTCACAAGGATTAACGTGAAAAAATTTTTAAATTTATTTATTTTTTCATTTATTTAGAGCATTCAATGACTATACAGAATTCCGAAGGGATTTTGAGCTTTGAGCTTTACTGATTTCCGTGTTGAAATTCAATTTTTGTTTGTGGTGATCTATGAGGATGTTAAAAAGAAACAAGATTTTCTGATGTTCAGCACAGAGAGAACTAATATGAAGAATACAAATGAAAGACTCTTCTCAGTAAATCTTTAGTTGTTATCTTTAATTGTTATGAGATGATCTTGTCTGTTAGATTGTTTTACATATTCCGTTTAAGTTTGAGCTACTTATTATAATTCTAATCACCAAAAATTGAGGCGAGTGATAGCATAACGCAGAAAAAACTACAGCGATAATTCCTTTATATGCATTCCCTTCAGCATCATTTAAAATAGCAGTGTTTCCTGAGTGGCAGTTCATTCACGATCATTTATTCTAACAGCGTTTCCTTCACAAGCGCTCCATTCACGATCATTTATTCTTGCAGCGTTTCCTTCACAAGCACTCCACTCCCTATCAGTTATTCTAGCAGCGTTTCCATCACAAGCACTCCATTCACTATCAGTTATTACAAAGAATTTCTTTTACAGGCAGTTGTTTCACTGTAATTTATTATAGCACATTACTTGTCCTGGCAGTTCTTCAGTGTGATGCATTTACTTGATGAAAGCATCATAGCATCGTTTCCTTCACACGTTGTTCCTTCATTACCATTTACTTTTCAATCTGTAGTCTATTTATGAACATGTGTTATCTCAACGTTTCTTCCGAAGCCAGTTCCCGCATACTGCAGACCTGCGTCGGAAGTCGAGAAACAAGCAAATGCTACAGCAGCCTTCGCCATGATTTATATCGGCATCGATGAATTTGAGCGCAGAAGACGCTGGCGCATTTCATTTTAACTTGGAGGCGTCTTTAGGTGTTGACTTGCCGTGAAAGTTGAGGCTTGAGCAGCCCGGCTTGTAGTCTTCCTTCAAACATGTTCCGCCCTCACGCCCGCCCAGATTATCAAACTTGACCCGAGTTATTTTCAATAACATTACCTCCATATAATATTCGACACAAAATTGCCCTCCCTCCCTATGACGGCGGGGCAAAATTCTGGCAAATATTCAAGCTGAGTTTAGGAAAATTGCCTCGTGTAATATATTTGAGACAAAGTTCTGCTCCCTATGTGGCTGGCGCAAAATTCTGGCAAATATTCAAACTGAGTTTGGGTACTCTTTATGACTATTTCAATCAAGTTCATAGAATCATCGAAAAAACACGGGTACATGAATTTTCATTTAAATTTTTTCCTCACTCTTAATTAGGCAACAGCTCTTTGTTACTGGCGTCGTTATCCTTATAACAATAATTCTGGTTTAAGGTCATCATTTATATTATATTCTGTTGCACTACACCTAATGCAGGGTTACAGCCATCGCATTAGTGTGATGGTCACAGAGCAGAACTGCACACAACTTCACTTCAGCAATGTAGCGCTTCTCTCTGTTGTCCAACAGAACTTGCAGATTTTGCTTCGCATCAAATTCTTCCTTGCTTGGGCAAGTTTTAGCATGCAAATGTAATTTTGGGTGAATTCACGTATGAGAAAAAGTTGTGCTGTTCGCTGAAAATAAACGCAATGTTGTGGCAAAATAGAAAGCTCTTGCGTTGCACTCCTTTAGAAGTCCTTTTGAATAGAATTAGCGGAGCAATCCAGAAGTGCAACTTCCCTTGCCTCTGTGCCTTATATGGGCCTAAGTAGCCGTGTGTGCGGAGGCTGCGTGAGCACACGAGTCTACAACACGGGGCAAACCCTCCTCATTTGCAATATGCAAGCCCAGTTCGGTTCATCCATTGAAATGCAAGCGACTGATTTCGCATTGGTTTGGAAGGGATGGCCTCGCGTAGCTGCTGGCATCACTTGCGCTCTCTACAATCTTGCAAATGTAAGCACGCTGCTTCATGTCAGATCTGGAGTTCAATCAAGGAATGCCGCACGCTGGACCACGTCTCCTGAAAATGCAACGCAGCAAACGTATGTCTTCAATTCCAGCAAGTCGTTCCTGGTTTTTCGTTCCTGGTGGCAAGTCGTCCCTTGGTCAACATTCTACCCTGTAGAACTGATCTGTGAGATCTGGTACATTTGATACGGTCATTTTATTTCTAGCGTCAAATTAAGCTCACTTACATGAGTGTACACACAAGGAACAACAATAAAAGTTTACGAATTATCGTTGATGGGCGTTTCTGTAGTGCAAAATACTGTCGATTGGTGTTTTAATCGTGCAAAATACAATTTATCGGAATTCGGATTGCATGAATTCATTGTTTATTTATTGGCATTTGTTTCGAACAAAATGTCGTTTATTGGTGTTTGCAGGGTGCAGTACTCTGATTGACGGATACATTACCAGGCAGCCCGGATAGATTGCGATAGTTCGCTTCCACGTGAGATGAGGTTACTCAAAGTAGAAAATAAAGAAAACAGAGATCAATAATAACAGTAAACCATAGTGCTTTATTAATAAAAGTAATGACAAGTTCCCTCAGAGGGATACAACAATTGCATCTATGAGAATTAGCGCTCCTAGAAGGAAAATGTGAGGTCCCGAGCTGAGTGTCAGGTAGCCTTCTATTTGTTGAAATAAAATAGATTTCTGTTTTATTAAGAACCAATTTTTTTGGTACTCTGCTGTCATGCTTTTCTGTACCTCTGACTATCTTCTTCAACTTTTATCTTGATTCATAACCTTCATTCTCAACTTACTGTTTCTGTGTGCAGGGGATCTTGTGTGAGATCACTTCGAGTGCATAGGTTCCGGATTCTCTTAACTCCAGACGAAATGGTGCCTCCCTCTTCCCTCTCTTTAAACATCTTAGGTGTGGCAAGGAAGGGTGAAACTATCTTCTAAAGTAGTTTAGGTAATGAATTGTTAAACGATTCTAACCGTTGCAGTTGTCGACATCAATAAGAAATGCCCAAAAAGTCTGAAGTGAATGTTTGCTAAATAACGAACCTGTTTTCTTCATTTCATCTGGCTTCAGATGAGACACAAATTACCCTCCTGTCTGGAAATATCGTTCCGGTCAGCTTCAAGAAAACCGTTTTTAATTAATGATTGAGAATGATAGTTATTTGAAGCGGAAACTTTACTCTATGAAAGAATGGTCTTATTAAATATTGATTCAAATGAGCTAGGAGCGGTTAAATTGATTGGTATACCTCAAAATGTCTTTGCTTAAACCTAATAAGCGACTATGAATAAAATAAACTCGTTGCAATCAATGCTCAGTTTCGGTACTGAATTGACATGCATGAATTTTGTATACTGCTGCCAGAGCCAGCCATTTGAACACTGAATAGACATGAATTTTGTATACTGCTGCCAGAGCCAGCCATTTGGATACTGAATAGACATGAATGGCCAGAGCCAGCCATTTAGATACTGAATAGACATGAATTTTGTATACTGCTGCCAGAGCCAGCCATTTGGATACTGAATAGACATGAATTTTGTATACTGCTGCCAGAGCCAGCCATTTGGATACTGAATAGACATGAATTTTGTATACTGCTGCCAGAGCCAGCCATTTGGAGACTGAATTTAAGCACATAAATTTTGCGTGCTGCTGCCAGAGCTAGCCAATCTGAGCTGCTAACCACCAATCTCATTTCAAATGCTTCTCTAAGATACCAATATAGATTTGCACGCAAATTAAGCAGCAGTAAATTTTATATTTTCTGAATAAACACAAACTAGTCTCTGAAATTACATGCGCAAACTTCCGTTGATGAATGAAGCGAACTTATTCTCAGAAGAAATGTCGTAGTATAAAACGCTCGAAAGAGTTTTGTAAAGTTGTTGTGAAAAGTGCTGGAAGGAAAATTCAAATCTATACTTGTCGTTCCTTCATATTGATACAACTTTTGTATCTATGAGAGTTGATGCTCCTAGAGGGAAGATGTGAGGTCCTGTTTGAAGCTGACGTGAGCTTTCTTTATGTCGCAATAAAATATTTCTGTTTTTCTCCGGACCATTTTTTTGAGGTTCAGCACTTTCCTTTCTTCTCCTTTTTCTTTCTTTGCCAATTTTACTTTGTTTCATAAACTTCTTTGAATCTTGTTTTTTCCATGCGTATAGTGTAGAAATACACCTATTTCATATATTAGTTTTATTCCCCACACTCAATACTTAATGGGGCCTTTCGCCTCACTTTTTATGGAGCTTTTTTGTTGTGGTTCAGGAGGCTTAAAATAACTTGCAATCTTATCTAATCATAGGAGATGAAAGAATTATTGCGTAATTTCTAGAGTAACTCTGCATTTCAAGTATTATTTTTTGAATCTGCTTCCTAGCATTTTTCTTTGAATCTGCTTTCTAGTATTTTTCTTTGAATCTGCTTCCTAGTATTTTTCTTTGAATCTGCTTCCTAGTATTTTTCTTTGAATCTGCTTCCTAGTAATTTTCTTTGAATCTGCTTCCTAGTATTTTTCTTTGAATCTGCTTCCTAGTAATTTTCTTTGAATCTGCTTCCTAGTATTTTTCTTTGAATCTGCTTCCTAGTAATTTTCTTTGAATCTGCATCTTAGTATCATTCCTAGCATTATATTTAGTACTATTTCTCGTAGAATTACTAGTATTTTCAATACTATCCTTTTAATTTTCTTTTTTGTTGTAAGTACATTGTTAAATCATCGTAAAAAACGATTTATTATTCCATATTTTGACTCTGGTTGATTAAACTAAAAAATTTTTGAGAATAAGAATAAAATATTTGAAGGTAAAAAAAAATTTTTTGTAATTCGACGGAAAGAAACTCCAAATTCTTGTCCACGTGGTGTAAACCCTTACAGTGTTTCTGTAGGCTCACGTGAAACCGCTGGCATATCATCTAGCACAATAAAAAGATCTCGACTCATTTTTGAGGAGCAGAGCGAGCAGGTGTTGCCAGGAGGTCTCTAGGCGGTTCTCTGCCAGCCGCCAGGCCGGAGCTCGGCAGCCATTTTGGCGCCGGCCTTTTTGTCAACGAGAAGCTCTTCAATCATCGAGACAGCGCCGCTAAAAATTCCTCCAAAGCCCATTTTTACAGGGGGAATTAATGGCGACACTGATGCACTTCATCAGAGCCTCGTAATTGGCGGCCCTGGCGAAGGAAAACAACGAGGAACCATTTCAATCACCGAATTGATCGAACGATCATTCCACTCACTTTTATCGCCCAACTTCTTCACAATGTAAATGCGCTAACGCCGCCTCAACCTCACCTCGAGTTGAAGTGAGAGTTTCAAAATGTGCTAGGAAATCGCGGCACAAGTCCCCGGGATGGGATATCAGAGCAACTGACTTCATACTTTCTTGCAATTTCTCTCTCGATTTGAGGTAGTAACAAATTGTTTCAAAGCGCAGTAACGCCGAGAAGTTATTTTTTTCCATCTCTGCAGGTGTGTGAGTAAAACGCCATTGAGCGTTTCTACAGTCACGGAAAACGAAAAAAGACGTATGCAGATGTATGATAGTATGATGTATCACGATTGTAAAGAAAAGACACTCTTCACGTGCCTAACGGATCGAATGATTGAGAGATGATCGCGAATGTTTGAGAAATGTGCGCGCGTCCTACGAGGGCTGAAAGGCTAGAATGTTGGAGAGATGTTTGCACATTTTGCGAGAGCAGAACAGTTGGAATGTTTGATAGATGCTTGGAGGTACCCTACAAAGCTGAACAGTTCGCCCAAACATTCAAAACTAGTGTACCTCCACCGCCAATGAGACTGCGTTTTCATTGTTAGGCCACGGTAGAGGAAGCAAGGTAGGGTCATTTCTATGGGAGAAAATACACCTCCTCTTGTTCGGCTAGCCAATGTTCAGAACGGCTTCGTTTCAAACAAACTTTATGACGTCACCAAAACGTCATATCGTTAGGCCAATAGTGGAGTCAGATTTGGGGGTAGCAGTGCTATCAGATGCAATATGAGCGGTGCTATTGGTCCGTTGCCATGACTTCAGCAAAACCAGACCGTCAACGAAAAAAGACTGGTTTGAACCTACCTTGTTTCCTCTTCCGTGGTTACACCTAGAATTAATATTAAAGTCTGTATTTAAATGAACAGTTGAGTGCATGTTCTTTCTTCTGCTGGATTTTTTGTTTATATTGGGATAATGTTCGAATGGCATAAATTTTCTGTATAAATATGCGTGAACAGCCCCTTAAAAATGACGTCATTTACTATGGCCATACACACAGAAATAGTTTTATCAAGCTGTTTTTCTTGTAAAATGTATCATTAATTCACTTCCAAATTTGTACGATTTTAATACTTCTGATACAGACTTGAAATAGATACGTTGAATCAAACATTTGTGATTTAAATGATTATTTCATCACAAAAAATATTGCCTCATTTAAAGGGAATGCCGTGGTAGCCACGATACGGGCATGTCGTTCTAATTTTTTGCTAATTCCCACCATCTCGTGTTCTTCTTTGAACTGGAAACGTAACGCTGTTCTTTAAAACCATCAACAAACTGAACGGTTTTAGTGAATCTGTAATATTTGAAACGTTTTTTTTTCTAACGTGAGAATGAATTCATGCACGTTAATTTTTTGTATTAAAATAACCGTACTTTTCTATCTCAACAAATCTTAACCTATCTTTAACCTAATCGTACCCGACTTTTCTTATCCGTACTCTTCGAATTGCATTCTATCCTGATCTACTCTGGACATTTATTTTTTGCATACTAACTAATTGTTGACCAGATAGATATATATCATTGAATTATTTTTTTTAAATTTACAGTAAAAAATGAAGAATACCGGATACAAGGAAATGATTTTTCCCTGACGATTGTTGAAACAATGAAAACAATTACTCGAAGCCAAGGAAATATTTAGCTAACTGTCTCCATGCGACCTTGAATTTTGGCAATTTTTTATGCGATATTTTTCTTTAGGCCAGCTGCTGCATCGAGTGTCTGTGTTTTAGCCTTGAAACGAGTACATTCAAGTACGTGAGACAACAAAAATATGTTTAAAAGCTTATGTACGCAGTCCGTCCAAAACGGCAGCATTCAGTGCGGTAATATTCGATAAAACACCTGAAATAATTTTCTTCGTTTTTAATGTACGTGAAAAACGTACAATGTATACATTATACAGCAATTAATAAGCCCTGTGCCAGCATATGCACGTCGAAATACTGAATGCAGTAGGTACCAGTAGCGCAGTCTAAGATACGATGAACGCCTGACTTTCACATGCAAAGGCGTCATGGCGTTAACAGAAGCACGAGATTTCCACAGTTTAGATTGCCGTCAGCAGAGGCAGTGCAGCGTGTAGCGTCTGATGATAATTTTAGATTCATCAAAAAATTTACCTCCTCACAATGGCTCACTACATCTGAGAAAATTTATTCCTGAAACTTAACATTTAGAAGCTAAAATTCCGCTCAAGATTTAGAAGCTAAAACTGACTGCATAGTTTCAAATAATTTTTTAAACCGGTTTCTGTAGTTTACTTCAAGCATGAAAATTGAGGTCATAGCCTGTCGAGCTCCAGTTGCTGGAATGTGTAGGACAGAGTGCATTTTGATGAATGAATATTAGCCGATCTATAATTGGCAAGAAATATTGGGCAACGTGCCGTGAACATACTCGTATTATTTGGTGTGTTACTGGAACTGATTGATTTCTCAGTTGTGGAACATAAATTTATGTTTCTTTGTCAATATTATACGAGAAAGTGATGACAAATGCTAGCATAATGCGTTATGACGCAAAATTATTCACGGCGCCAGGGCGCAGAAAGCAGAGATAAAGTTTCAAAACAATGAATTGCGCGGAAAATGAAAAGAGAGTAAAGTATTTCTTTACTTGTGACCGTATAACTCGAAGGACCTTACCTATTTAATTCTTAATTATCTTAACGTAACTCATCCTTATCCTAACCTTAAGCAACCTTGCATACCGCAGCCCACCTCATTGTATCACAGCCCTGTCCTAACCTGGCCTGATCTAACCTCTCCTTCAATTCTCTATTTTTTACCTAATAGTAATTGACCAGATAGAGACTTGGATGTTGCTCTATGGGTAAACTATGCGCGAAAAGCATTTTTACGAGAACTTGAGTATAAAATCTGTATGACGAAACTGCAACTTCATGAAATGACCGGACATGTTTGATAAAACTGCCACATTATGAAATGATCAGAAATTTATGGTAAAACAGCTAACAAAACGTTTCACATTTAGTTAAGATCCAAAGGAGGCATTAAAATCCCATCGTCTATATCTTCGGTCTATTTATTTCTTTTCAGTTCTGCAAAGAAAAACTTAAATAAAATACAATTGCTCCTGAAAATTAATTAATCATTAGACGCTTACAGGATTAGAATGCCTCAACAACATTCCTTAAAAAAGAGTTATGCGGAAACGATGAAACATTGTAAATGATGATACAAAAGTTTGCTTCTTAATGGATAATTATAACGAATAAACCTTGCGTAGAAACAAAGGATAACTAAGAGGCATTTAGAGCCACCAACGAAAATGCCAAAATGCTTAAGATTAACCAAAATCTACTTGCTTACTTTTCCACAGTTAATTTTGCAAATTGTACCATGAATTCTTGCGAAGGTTCAGTGAATTTCAAAACTAAATGCCAGTGAAAATTTCTCATGAAATATTTGACGCGTTTCAAAAGTAAATTTTTACCGAAATCATCACCACGTTTTTGAAATGTTTGAAAATTTGCGTTGCGTACATGAAAGAAATGGAGAGGAGTAACGCGTAGTGAACAAATGAGAGATGCCCCACAGACCGACGCTCCAGTGACGGCAAGGTCTCGTGAGGAGCAGAACGAGTCTCTTTTGTAACGTGCCAGCAATTTGCAGTTGAAGATCTTCTCGAAAGGAACGTATTGCCACGGAAACCATTCGCACGGAACTCTCTCAATACTCCGAGCTTCTTTCTCTCACTTCTTTCGGCAAAAGCATGCGCAAAGTCCCCTCGTAACGCAACGGCTGAAAGAAAGAAATATTTCTGTATTGGAAGACCAGTTCCAATAAAGCATGCCTGGCCTCGATTCATGCGAATTTTGAGGGACGATTTGATTCAATTTAAACAAATTTCTGAGGTTCCGAGCGCTGCGACGGTTGGAACCAGGTGAGAACACTCGGCTCCTTCTGAAGCTCGAGCTCTTCCTCAGCTATAAGTAAAGCCTAGTAAAAATCAATCAAATATCACAATAAGTTTAGGTTTGTTTGATGATGATTTTTATAGTGTGTTATAACTAAGGCGTAAGATTCAGATTAAATTTTCCTCCTGTTTTCGTGGAAGTTTTTAATATCTTATTGGCCATTCATTTACCCTGCAGTGTTGTGGTGAGAATATTGTGAAGTACGCTAGGGACTGTTTCTTCCCCTTGACTTCAATTAAATTTCGTTAAAAAAACTTTCAATGAAGCCTTGAACATCACGAACAATAACTTCACTTGAACTTTTGCAAATGCCCCCCGAGTTAAAAGTTACGTATGCCTCGTTGAAAGAGAATACTTTTATTTTGTCATGGGACATCGTTTTCGGTCCATTGCTGCCATTTTTCATCACTTCCAGTATTCTTGATATATTTTTCCTAAGTTTCTTTTCTAATTTGATGTTAGCATGCGCAGGAATACACCTTGTGTATGAATTCCCGTTTCCTAAACTCCATACTAAATAGTGCTTTCCTCTTTTTCTTCTTTGATATGTACACTTTCGTTGAGGTTAGGGAGGTCCATGTTTTTATCTAATATCATTTAATTTTACGAATTTCCCCAACGAAGTTCGCTTATATGTAACTATCAGCTCAAAAGAATTAATTTACTTAGTTAAAAACACTTTCGTGTTAAAGAGGATTTTGATTCAATTTGGCTTTAATTTCAGTTTCGTTTTCGAAATACATTGAATGGAAATAACGCGTTTTCGAAGAAAAACGAAAGAATATACTTGCAAGTATTCTGTAGCCCTCTGTACCGAATTAGACAGAAATGAAGATAAATTTCTAACGTAAATGATGTAAATTGTTCAACGCTACCGATGGGAGAATATTCCAAGTTAGTCCAAAACCTAATCAGTTTGCACGTACTCGTGAATGTGTGTATAAATCTATCATATTTATTAACATTTATGGGTTCGAGTGTATCTATTCAGACTACAAAAAAAATTTTGAGATGGACTTTCGAAGTAGTTTTATTTCATGCTTCAATTCCTTTTCAAAAATAGAGGGCTGTTGCTGCGATAAGTCAGCTTTTGCTGATAATTCGCAGCAACCCTACGTCAATAGCGTAATATTTAGCGTAATGTTCGAAGAATCTCGCTGGCGCCGAACAAAAAATCTTGAGAGAGAGAATAATTTGAATGTGTTTGTGAGAATGGACTAACTCATTTGACCAAAAAGATGCCGACTGTTCAGTGATGGGTTTCTATTTCACACTATTTGAACATCTTGAGAGGTGAAAATTTGTTTGCCGCCTCGTACTCTTTAACTTTGTTGAACGAGTTCACAGACTGGTTCAACCATGGCTGGCCAGCACAACTATATTTCAGCTTATCGCTTCTTGCTCATACTGATAAGCTAACGTTTCATCATTCTTACCTGGAAGTGGTGAGCACAAACATTATCATGTTTGTTTCAAAATGGTGAGTCAACACTTCATCACTTCTGTCTCACACTGGTAAGTAAGACATTTCATTACTGCATGAGCATCCACTTCATTACTTGTGTGTCAAAATGGTGAGCAAAATTTCATCATTTCATCTTCACGTTGATAGGCCGAAGCTTCTCCACCTCTGTCTCAAGTGTGTGAGGTAATTTTTATCATTATTTCCCACTGTTGTGCAGCACCTTGTGCACACAAGCATGGTTCTGACGACCGCAGTCAAATCTGCGGCCAAGACTGCGGTCAAACCTGCGGTCATGACTGCAGTCAAATCTGCGGTCAAGACTGCGGTCAAACCTGCGGTCATGACTGCAGTCAAATCTGTAGTCATGACTTCAGCGATCGCGACGCGTATGATCATGGGCAGCCCCGTACGTATAGCGAGTATCAAAATTGGAAATGAGTAGGTACCCCCAGGCAAATTTTGACCATGTGCAGTACGCTGTTTGGTGCAGGCGAAAATCTGGAAGAGTGCATGGTCGCACGGCACAAAATGGAAGCGGCGACAACAACACCCCGAGCAATCAGAGAGAGCAGGGGAGAGGAAGCTAGCACTTCGCTAGCTGCCATGAACGCCGTTTCCAGGACCGTTCATAATAATAACCAATAATGAAGTGTGGAATAAATCGCTGTGGAGGAGGTGCAGTCCGCAGAGCTGTCCTGACAAGTAATGCTTTCAGATTTGGAGCGCTCGTGAAGAGGAGAGAAGTGTTGTCTCGGTGTCTTGCCACTCAAACGGACAATTTAATAAAGAAATTGCATTTGTGACTTCTTAGGTACCAGTTGGTTGCTATACGACCCTACAATACAACGAGAGGTCTATTTTGGGAGACTGCCATCATTGATGTAGTTCGAGTCTGTTTTTCAAATCTTTGAGGATCCGTAAAAATTTTAGTACTCAAAATATGAGAGTAAAAATAACAATGGCTGAGTTCCAGTATCTGGATTTCAGTTACCTGCTGAGAGTGCTACCGATAAACATAAATTGCGTATGAAGAAAAATTCAGCCAAATCGAAATGCTCGATCTCTAAAGTTCGTACTCAATTTGTGAAAATAAACTATCATTGCATTTTCATCCTCCAACTTTTGCCGTCATATCACCATTATGACAAGCTATGTCATTAGACTGACGGTGGCATCAGGTCGTCACAAACATCAGAATGAGGAAGGAACTGCCGCACTTCAGTGAGCTTCAAAGAACTCGGGTACAAATCTAACGAAAAGTAAAATATGTTAACTGTTATTCAACTGGTCCTAACAAAAGGACCCAAATGTTAAGGGAGTAATAAGTCCGAAGATGGAAATAAGTCCGAAGATGTAAGGTATTTCAAGTAAAAACCGTTTCGTTACTGAATTCTGTCAGAAATTCTTCAACACAACAGGTATTTTTCCTCTTGTGCGGAATGTGTTTGTGAGGTGATTTACCTTGACGCTTTCCCCTCCAAGTAGCTCGAGTCCTGTATGAGTGCATTAATACCAGAAAAAGTTTCACGGTCCATTCGCTTGCAAGATCTCGTCATCATTATGCGGACGCGCATGCCTAGTCAGTTGAAACAAGTAGCTTCCAATGGATGATTCGTTCAACCTGCACGGGTATAGTCCAACCCAACAATTGGTGAGCTGTTCACTCCTTCAGTATTCTGCCTCGGATTCACAGTCGACCTCTTGTTCACCAAAATAATAATAACTTTGAGCTAAACTGAAAATGTGAGCGTTGTAGAGATCCTGGTCTTCATTGGAACTGAATTGTGATTTTTTGGAAAAATGAGCGAGAGAAATCAAACTTCTAATGATCCTCGACTACAAACCAACATTGTCCGTACGATGCATTAGTAAAATTTTCACAATAAATTGAATTCCACATTTTTGTATTATAATGAATTTGTTTTATTTTCGCGTTACTACAGTCAAATGAGATCTATTTGAAGTGTGATGCGATGCTAAATTTCACACGGCATTTCTGATGGATTTTTCTCTCAAAAATCACTTTCCTTCAACTACACGAAGGCGAGCCTCATCATTCAGGGTGCATGGTGCGTTCAGGAATGTACACACTTCTCAATGAAGTAAATTTCTTCAACTAATTAAAGGCTCGCAGGGCCTAGCGCGGTCTAGAACATATTTATCAAGGATAAACTTATCTCACGCGTGAAGTTATACTTCTTAACGAAGACAGTTTCCGTCAACTACTGGAAGGCATAACATGCCCAGTGTATCACCGTTATTCCGTCTATACACTACCAATGTGCGCATTCAGGCATTGATGTCTCCAGAAGCATCTCCGTGTGCGTTTATTCTCAAATTTACCGTTGTGACCGCACGAAGAATTTTGCGCTATTTTCAGAGGAATTCAAAATTCCACAACTCCTCTTCTTAGAGTTCCTTCAGGAAGTCGATCTACGCTTTGCTTGTTAACGAATACTTGAGCTCGCTATTGTTGTGGCTGCTATGGCGATACGGCAAAACTGGGCTCCAATTTTTATTCATGAATGCAATCTTGTCCTGTTTGTTTCATTCAAATACTAAAAATTGAACACAGTAGTGGAGTCTTTATCCAAGAAACAAAATACTGTTAGTCTTAATTACATGTATGAACTTAGTATCCATAGACGCGATCTCTTCATGAGCTATGATTTGAACTTTCATTTTTCGAACATGCAATATTTTTGTAAAAAAAATCTATGATGAAGAATAACGACTCTTATTCGAAATACACTAAAAACTCACTCAAAAACTTCTACAAAAATGGAGTTCAAATGACCAAAATTTTTCGTGGGTAAAACAAAAAGCATCGAACAATGTACGTCTATATAATAAGATATTTCGAATAAGTACTGCATCCATACCTGACCTTAACTTGGTTCTCATAAGACGACTTAATTGCATAACATTGATGGAAGTTGTAACACGTGCGGTAGCTGCGCGGGAAGTGAGCAACACGTGCGGTAGCTGCACGGGAAGATCACCTACAAGTGTTGCCATTGAGACGCCGCATTTTAGCGAACCTTAACGAGGTTCCTCGCAAGACTTGAGGGGAAGGAAGGGTGAGCGCGTTTGATCCGGTGCAGAGAGGGAACCTCTTCATCAAAGCCTTGATTTGGTGCATCTTTCATCTGCTCTGGTTGATTGCCTTCTCGTACTCTTCTCTTCCTCCATTCGCGTCCGTCTCTCCCCATGACATGTCCTTTGTCTTCCTTCTTTGCGTAAGATTATCCCGGCTTGGTTTTTGTCTCCCATTATTGCGCGTGATTATTCTGGTATGTTTTGTTTTCCTTTCTTGTATCTTACCTTCCTTTTATTCTCGCTATCTTTTGTTGTTTCGAGTTAATATTCAGCCTTGGATTAACTTTCCTTCATTGCGTATTATCATCTTGCCATTTTTCTATTTTTCACTATTTTGCATAGTTATTCTGACTCGGTTTTTGTTTACTGTTATTGCGTATGTTATTCTGGCCTGTTCATTATCTTTTTTCGTACCTTGGAAATATTCTGGCACCTTGTTTGTGTTATCTTCCTTCAGGCGTCTGATTATTTTGATACGCTTTTTGTCTTGTGTTCCTTCTACGCGTAAAAATTTTCTTCCATGTTCTTTTTCATGTCAATACGTGGGAATATTCTCGCATGTCCTCAGTCTTGTCTTCATTTATTGCTTACGATCTCTTCAGCACTTTCTTTGTTTTTCTCCATTGTAAATAATTCATTTTGACTTGTTCTTCGTCTTGTTCCTGGGCTCTCGATTCGCGGCGACATGTCTTTTGTTTCCTTCATGTCTCTGACGAGTCTTCTGTCTCTCCGTAATTGTCTGATGAAGTCATCGTTCGTCAATCAGTCCATCTGTCTGCACTTGATTTTCTTTTCATTTCTTTGTTTTCCCTAAGCACGTGGGGACTTACTCACCCTACAAGGACTGTTTGGTTACCTCAGCCAAAAATAGACCTTTGGGACATTTGTCTTTGGTGCTCACTTTGCTTCGTTTTAATTTTCATGCACACTTCTCCGCCGTCTCTTTTTCCTATTTTCTTCCTTTAACTTTTGAATTGTTGTTTCTATGCGCAAGGTATCGTGTGAGGAACACACATTGTGCATTTATTCCCCGATTTTATAGTTTGTACTAAATAGTTCATTCTCTTCGCTTTCCCATGATCTTTTTTGTTGTTGCATGGGAGTTTCAAATTTAGCAACAAAATTGCACTCATTTTTTGGCAAAAATCATTAGAAATGTTCTTCTTACGTCACTAGTAGTGGCTATTAAATGACTTAGGGCTTAAAAGTGCTTACTCTTCACTTCAAGAGTATGATGCTCCGCAAAACTCGGTGGTTCTTGCCGTGAGGAATCATCAGTACATCCTGGCGTTGGTTACGAGACATTTCAAAAATAAATGTGAAAGATGATTTGAATAAATTTGATTTGGAAGCTAGCATCCGTTTAGTTATTCCTTGCTACTTTCTTCCAGCTAATCTGTTCAATACGTTATACCGATCTTTTCTGTTTGTTTGCGTACAACTGAATAACTCTTTTCCTTTCCTCTCTTCACACAGCAATGCAATTTCTTGGAGCAGACACTTCAATTCTTTTCCGTCTTCTTGTTGGTAGGAGAAGCTTCTTGATTTTTTTCTAATATGTCCTTATTTATTTTGGTCCTTTCGCGTTTACTGCGCTGCACTGTGCGCTTGCACTGCAGAGTGCTATGATCGCATCATTGAAAGTAATGATGGTTCTAAAATTAAAACTTTTCCTATTCTCAAAATGCGACAGTTTTAACTCTATCCAGGAGTGTACAAACCAGCGACGGGTTGTGCGTTCACTTTCTCATGTACACGTTTCAACTTCATTTTGATATTTTTTAATAGTTAATTTTTATAATTTTCAAATATCTCTAATAATATTACAAATCCAATGATGCAGCTGTTAGGTAGTTTTAAAACAAACGTGCTTCTACACCTACAATTTTCTTTACTTTTTAGCATTTACGCGACATCAACTATTTATGTCAATGTACTTTCCTAATGAATCACAGCCAAATAAAGCGTTCAACGAATAGAATAGTGAGGAGAATTTTGCTGCTATAAAAATGTTATACAAAAATAGCAAAACTAAGGCGGGTAAAAACTTCTTTCATAAAAATCTCACGATGTATTTTAAAAATAGAGCTTTCGAGTATATCCACACTCTTCTTCAATATCTGGAAAATTAAATTCAAACATGGTTAACACAGTACATGAATACAAATTGTTATTGGAAATTGAAAATGAAAAATTAAATGAAGAGATGAAAGTTGTTTTTACCAGCTTTAGCTTTACTATTTGTGTGTAAATTACGCTTTCACAAAAATAAGTATATTAAAAATATTATACAAACGTTCAACTTACATTATTAGCTATAAGAATTTCAGTTAGTAGCTTTAATTGAAACAGAAATTCAGTGAAGAGAACATTAAAAAAAGTATAGAGTAAGAGTAATTCAAACTAATGGACCAGTTTTTCATTTTACACTTGGGATATTTGGGTTGATGACAAGGTGGTATTTGGCCAGCGCCGCTATATTATGCATTCAAAATGAAATAAAAAATGCAAGCTCTGTTCCAATGAGGCTACCGTGCAAATTGGCCTACGTAAAATAGGGTCAGTCGTCATGCAAAATATCATCGTTCGGCTTCGATCGTTTGTTCACATTGTTGTAATACTATTCAAGCTTCCACTGTATTTTGTACCTCAAAATAGAATTTCAAGTTAAAGTGGAAAAGCATGTTCATAGTTTGCCTGAGATTAGGCTTGCACCGGAAATGAAAGAAAATCTATTTTTAATGGTTAAATTAACAAACACACGTATCTGTGAAGCAGACAGAAAGTGAGTCTATGGTTTGTATTCTTTTAAGTCTTTAATTAGCTGACTGAGTTTTATGAAAGTTCTCTAGAAAAATGACAAGCAGCACAAGAGTGTACGCGTTGGCAGGCTGTCTGCAGAGAACGTTGGACAACACCTGCAGGCTGTGGAGAGGTCGTTGCATCGCCGGTTTCCATTTCACGCTTTGTTAAAAGCTTTCTTACCAGAAAAGAGCAAATATTTAATTTCAACAAGCATTTCCACTTTCCCCATTAAGCACGGGAAGGCGAGACGCTCTTTTGAGACCCATACAAGATGGGCATTTTCATTAGAGTTCACCATCGCCGTACCCTGAAAGCACTTCAGATTTGTGCGAACGAAAAAGCGAAATTGGTGCAAACTGAAAGTTGAAGTTTGTGCTGGCGCGGAGGCCGTAGCGCCGCTGCACTTGCGACATTATACGAGGGAGCGAGCTAATAGAAGGGCTTTGAAGAGACCAAATTTTTGCTGTGGATTTCTTTGAGTGAACTAACGAGCTGCGGGGTATTGAGAACCGAGCATAAACGTCCTGTCTTCTTCAAAAATGGTGGCCCACACCGAATGGAGGCAACTGCAGCCATACGCAAGTCACGCTAACTCTGCTTCAATACCAACACATCAAGAAACCCCAGAGACCACAGGAACCACAGTATGCCTTCAGTTTTAATGGGTTAATGCGGAGCGTATATTGTGCGACCAGTATGATTGATTAGCCTCTTCTCTGCAAATTCATCATTACAAAATAAGTTCATGGGTGTATTCATTGACGTTTATAATTTTTTCCTACATTCATCAATTATTAGAAAACCCTTAATAACTTTATATTTTATTATTCATCACAACGTATTTTTCTAATATATGTTATTATTTTCTTATTCTTAAATAGCAATTTGTTTTCAACATTCCGTAATTTTGACCAGTCAGTTCCAGCATATTTACATAAAGATCTGAGAAACATGCTTCGAAAATCGTATGAATTCTTTGAGACTAGAAATTTCAACCGAGTGTTTGAGCCAGATGAATGAGAATGAAAAATCATTTGCCAAATTTGTCTCTTAGATTGAAATCTGATCTTCACCATGACTGCAAAGCAACATATTCAACTTGTTGAAGTTTAATTTGGAGGTCGCATCAGTTGTATACTTGGTTGGCGACAATAAAGCAGTGACAGACGTTCGTAAAACAAAGTCTTTCAACAGCAGTCAACAGCTTTCAAAAATGAACTCGTTTTAGGCTCATCCTCAACGTTAAATTTAAAAATGTTTTTATGTGGTAGGTATCACGGTTGACCACAGATAAATTTATGTATGGAACTTCTTTTTCGCCGATACAGAACTGATAAAGTCGCATTTCAATTTATGCTTAAAGAGTATGGGTTATTTGAATCTAATTTTTCCGGACATTGAGTATCTTTGCCCACCAAATTCCCTCGTAAAATTTAACTTCATTCATTTTCGCGTTCAACAGCTCCACTGAGCACTGTCCTGCGTATTCAAAGCTTCCTAGAATTTAATTTTCTCCTAAGTCCTAACTTAGTTAAGTCCCGTTTGTTAAATCTCTTCACAGGTCTCGATCTCCCAAATTTTTTTTAGAAGAAGTCCTTTGTGAGTGCCATGCGTGTCAACTCCCCTTTAATTAATCATCCTTGCAAGTCCCTGCTTCATAGAAATCCCCTTTAGCTGAAGTCATCTAGCACAAGTCACTGGTGCAATACTGTCTCCTTCAACGAAATTCCCTCAGAAATCTACTGAAAACCCTAATGAGTTTTGTAGAAAATTATCTCTTTTTCTTTGTTATTTGGGAAATAACTTTTGTTCGCTACTCACACAGCACCGTTTGCATGACGCTGCGTACGCTACTTACACGATGCCGCATGTACGGTGATGCGTTTGCTACTTATACAACATCGTAAACATGGTGATACGTGCGTTACTCAAACAGCACACCGACACATTCCTAATTCACGATTACTGAGGTAAGTGTCATGCAAGGATTTTCTTGTGTAGTCCTGCTTTTTCACTTTCATTGTAGAATTGCTGCACTGAGTTTAGACACGCACGCCCGCACAACCTGGAGCGCATTGAGAGGCTTGTATAGTGTGCTGCCAAAGTAGCTTTCCAACTGGGTAATTAATTATACTCGGACCATCCCGTTTACAGGCTTACAGGAGTAGTTTTTCATTTTATGAGTGAAATCGGTAATGTAGTTATGTCCTCGTAATAATGGCCATGGAGCTTGTTGTGGCATTTGTACGTAACTCTGGTATAAAATACGCTAAAAGATTATTTAAGAGTGGGCTGAGTAGTTGAAACGATCTTGCGTTGTAAGCATTCAAATATTCTGAGAAAGAAGCATGATTATATTCCGAAAGCATGCTCAAATTCTTGTGTTCTTTTGATGGGAGCTTGGCTGTAACTTTTTTACCTGATCCAAGGACGCTGGAATATTTTTTGTTTTTTAAATTAAGTTTCGTGGTGATGCCAGCTCTTCAAGGCTGCTTGGTTAATTTTTATTGCAAGGAAATCTTCCATGATATGCAATAACGACGCACACAACTCGGTCTGGAACATCGTCTGGAATATATCAGAATGTGTTGGCATTTCCACTGACATCATCTGGAATAATGTATCAGAATGTGTTGGCATTTCAACTGACATCATCTGGAATAATGTATCAGAATGTGTTGGCATTTCAACTGACATCGTCTGGAATTTTCAGAATGTTTTGGCATTTCAACTGACATCGTCTGGAATATATCAGAATGTGTTGGCATTTCAACTGACATCGTCTGGAATAATATATCAGAATGTGGTTATTGTGATCGTAACGAATTTTGATAATGTACCCCGACGATGGTTATTGAGATTTTTACACATTCAAATATATTACTGAGCTGTCGAGATCTGAAGAGGAGTTGCACTCAGCCAATTTTGAGCGCTGTTGAGTTGCCTTGATACCGTGCAGGTGTAACTGAGATAAATGCATACCTTCTGAGTACACAGGCAAATAGAAATTCACTGGCGTGTACAAATACCAAAATATTGAAAAGTATTGGAAATAGAAAACAGGAATTACAGTTAAATTAAACTGGGTGCGATACAACCAATACTTCCAAGCTTTTTTATGTGTCAATAAAATCCCTCATACTTCTCATACGGCTCACGAAGTTGTATTTGGTGCGAATTTTCGCTACCTTTATTTTAGAATTCTGTAATTGAGCATGCTGATATCTCCTTACTGATCTCAAATCTCAGAGACAAATTCGTTTAAATATGAGGGAAGCCTGATGAAAACCGATCGGTATTATGTAGGAAATAAGGTAATTTTAAGAAGTTATAATTTGTGCACAATTTAAATGCTTATCACACACAATATGGAGCTCACTTGTATGATGCAAAACTTCACTTTATTAATCGCGGATGAAGGCTTCAACGTCTCAACATTTCTACATCAGTTGCTGCGGAACTTTCATTCAATCAACGTGCTTGCTTGCATTTATAAATCGATGCAGTGCTCACGAGAGTGAGCACTGCATCGTTCAGAAGTAAATTCATGATCGTGCCACGTAAATATAAGGCTGAAACGGGGCATTGGCAAAATCAATATCAAAGTGCCAAACTCTTCATTTGTATTCTTTGTATTCATACTAAAATGATTTGAGTGTTTGAGTTGGGGACCCAGTGGATAGAGCGAGATTCAGAGTTGAAGATCAAATGGGCCTTCCATTAAGTGATCAATGTTTTTTTATTCTGTTTCTAATTATCTTTTTTCCTCTTACATTGGTTCTTCTTCATCAGACTTTTAAATTTAGCTTTTCTTTTATTTCTTGAATTTTTTCAATCTTATTGTCTCTATACACAAGAAACCTAAGTAGGAACACATTAGTGCATAGATTACCCGTTCCCATATTCATCTAGTAAATAGTGCTTCTGTCTTTCTTTTCTTGGGAGCTCATTTTATGTGTTTGAGTTGTTAAGGAAGCTTCAACTAACTAATCATTAAATTTAGTCTTTCAGTTAAGAAAGATTATCTACTACAAATGTTCGACATACGTCGGTGCACACATGAGGCTTCCTTATCCTTTCTTTACTTCTAACTTCCCAGCTGACTTCTGCCTGAGTTCTGTTTCCCAGCTGACGTCTGCCTGAGTTCTGTTTCCCAGCTGACGACTGCCTGAGTTTTGTTTCCCAGCTGACGTCTGCCTGAGTTCTGTTTCCCAGCTGACGTCTGCCTAAGTTCTGTTTCCCAGCTGACGTCTGCCTGAGTTCTGTTTCTCAGCTGACGTCTGCCTGAGTTCTGTTTCCCAGCTGACGTCTGCCTGAGTTCTGTTTTCCAGCTGACGTCTGACTGAGTTCTGTTTCCCAGCTGACGTCTGCCTGAGTTCTGTTTCCCAGCTGACGTCTGCCTGAGTTCTGTTTCCCAGCTGACGTCTGCCTGAGTTCTGTTTTCCAGCTGACGTCTGCCTGAGTTCTGTTTTCCAGCTGACGTCTGCCTGAGTTCTGTTTCCCAGCTGAATTCTGCCTGAGTTCTATTTGAGGTGTAGGAAAATTCTCAGCGCTCACTTACAGTGTGTTGCTCAACAGCAACTAGAAGTGAGATTTCCTGGTTAAGGATCTTTCACGCTTCCTGCAAAGCAGAAATAATCGGGAAAACTGGAAGCTGAGTCAAAGTCGTAATTACCCTCAACCCTGCAAGTTGTAGGGAAATTAGAATTGCAGGCAAAACTGAGAGTTGACCTAAAAATGGAATTATTGGCAAAGCTGTTTGTTGAGGTAAACGTGGGAGTTGAAGTGAAATTGAAATTATTGGTGAAACTAGAATTTGAAGTAAAACTACATGTTGAAGTACACATGAAAGTTGAGGCGAACCGGAATCACAGGCATAACTGAAATTTGAAGTGAAACTGGAAGTAGAGGAAAACGTTAAAGGGAACATGGAAGTTGAAGTAAAAATTGAATCACAAACAACGTCGCCGAAGAGCCAGGCAGCGCCGAAGCTGATGTCTTTCCTGCACCCAAGTGTGATCCTGCGACCGGCCTCATTCGTATGCCGTGCGTGGCTTGAGCTTTGCTAAATTTAGTCTCGGTATTCGAAAGCTGCCCGGCATTACGCGACTTCTCAAAAGTTCAAATGTTGTTAAACTCAAAATGTACTGCTGAACTGCAGTGCTCGAAAACACCTTCCTCCAGTAGGCTAGTCTCACAAAGCGCGTGGTTTAGATTTGCCTGTCTGCTCGGTGATTCTTTACGTTGGTAAAAGGGAGAACTCAGCCATAATTCCCCACACCACCCAGGTGTGAATGGGTACCGGCTTGACTGGGGGTAACCGTCATTGCGTCCTGGTGTTAGTTATAAGGCATTTGAAAAACCAATGTTCAAGATGATATGTATCAGGCTTGATTGGAATAAAATCTTATTGTTTAGCTTTGTCATCAAAGGCCGCGTCTTGTCACCATGCTGAAGATGATTCAGAGAAAAAACTAATGACTCGAGAACCATGCTGACGACTTGTTCCTCTGCTAATTACTAAATGTAACGTAAATCATAAATGTTACAATTAAAGTAAGTACACACGAGCTCACCTCCTGTGAAAGAGATCTGATGAAGGCGCAATGACGCAGCCTGTTGTAGAGATCTGAAGAGATCCGAACACCGGTGTTCAAACTTTCTCATTAAGTTTTCTAGCTCAAGTTTTTATGTATGTATTTTGATATTAAAAATCTTTTCATTCATTAAGTTTCCGCTGACTTTCGGGGAAACGCTAATTTTTAAATACAAAACGACTCAATATCGCACCGAGATGCCCCCACTAAGCGCCCTCCACCGCGTGAAGTGCAGAACCCCCAGCAAAAGATATTCATATATAATAATGTATTTTTCATGTGTAAAGAGATTCATGTTTCATCAGTTGTTAAAACATTCTTAAATATTTTAGTTTTGAAGGAAATAGTTACGGAATTTTAAACTGTGTTTTGATCTCATACAATTAACGTTGTCACTCCTAGTCGCATGTAGGTTAGAATCTACTACTCTTTTACGAACTTGGATCCTTATCATGACGAAGCCAGATATTGCTTCACGAGCACTATTCAAGCATGTATTATGTATGTATATACATAATTACATAATTTTCTTCAATGTTCATGAACGTAAATATTTTCTCTCGTATTTTTAGGAGCCTCGAGCTTTCATTTTTGCCGTAACTTTTACGAAAGTGAGGAGGTGCGTATTATCGGAGGAAAAAAATCGACTCAACTTTATTTCCATATTTTATGCTGCTGCTTAATGTGCACCTGCAGAGACGGAAAAAATCGAAGAGCGCATCTATAGTTTTGCATTAATTACGTTCAAGAAGCTTAGGTAAATTCATTTATTGTTCAAAGATCTGAAAAAAGTAGAATAAAACAGCGTGTTTACGATAGAGACTGAGCGTAATACTCTACAACTTTTACTCCTTTTAACGAGCCTTTAATTTATTTTCACTTATAGTACGTACAGCACGATGAGCAATTCTACTGATCTCTGAAATAATTCCAAGATATACACAGAGAGCAGCAGTAGATTAATTTCTCTATGAAATTTATAGAGAGAATTTTAATGTATGTTGGAAGCACAGGAAGGAAATTACTGCAACACAAACATAGTTTTGAGAGCCTACATGTATCAGCATTGCGAGCAAATGCTGACCAATTACTAGAACTTTAAGAGCGTGCGCGTCCACTCTCGCATCTCCGGTGAGAGACGTTCGCATGTGGCGTACACACAGCGGCTCGCGCTCCGGGGCGTTTCTCATAATTAGGAGAAATGCAAACTCATCAAAATTTTGGTGCTCAGCTCGAGCATTCGGGTTTTTACGAGGTCACGGAGAGTTATTGGGGCTCCTTTAGCTACTGCCGCGCCGAAATTCGTGCAACTTTTCTTCGTTATCTTCCGTGGAATAACTTAGGACATTTGGCGCCAATGGCAATCGTTTGCGTGGGCGATTTTTTCCAAACCCTTGATGAAAAGCAACTCTCGCAATCGCAGAAATAAACAGAAAACTCAACTTTTGGTCTTTTTTTGAAGGAGAAAGAGACGGCGCAAAGAGCGCTGCTCAGCCTACAGGGCTTACAATGCGCACGTGTGAGAGAGCTGTTCTCGCAACTGTTGCCTAAAATGAATTTTTGCGCACATACGGAAATGGAACTACTACTGCTTTATTGAGTAAAATATTCTGAAATGGATCTTTTAAGAAAGAATTTGATAACGCGTTGGTTAATCCCTTCAACTTCGGAGTGTCGTACTGTTGTAATCATGTTTATATTAAAAGAAAGTTATGTTCCAGTTTTCAAATTTTACTTTGCGAATTTATGCTTTGAACGAGCGCGGATTCCTTTTTTATATTTCCGTACTAGCACTCGACCAAAGCTGATTGTAGCCTGCAAAGGATGGAAACGAGGAAGAAGGGATGACTTCAACTAATATAGAACATGAAATGTTTTTTCTGCATCTAGTGCGAAGCTGAATTTAGAGAACCTGACCCGATATTTCGCTCGTAAATGAGAGTCGCATTTCTCAAAATTTCTACATATTTAGCTTTTATCATTAAAAATATAATAAAATAGCTTTGCATTTCCTCACTATTCTTGGAGGGTATTAGTGACTCTTATTAACAGAAGAAGAGCCTCTTCAGTCTCATGACTTGTTCTTTGATGCGGGACAATTGTCCATTCGGTGACTTTTGACGCGCTTTTGAAGTTTCTGCAGAGCTAAGCAGTTGTGTGAAGCCCTGCACGCCGGTAACTTTAGATTGGCATCGAATCTCCGTAGAAAAAATGAGACTGACAAAATGCAAATTAGTCTGATCTGAATTTTCAGCCAATTAAATGCAAAGGTGTGATATAAGCTTGCTTAAAAATAAATGAGCTTACTACATTTGAAAAAAAATTAATCGAAGTTTAGCTGATTGCTTTAAGAAATTAATAACACATGATTTCAGTTTCTGCTTTGGGTTGAGGTTGTGAACCAGTTGTCTAACGACAGCTTGCATGGGTCATTCGTGGTACACCGGGTGTTGTGTAAGTCGATGCACATGTTTCAACCATATACAGAAAAAGACAAAATAAAACTATTTTCATGAGTGACAAAAACCTCAAAACTCCTTCGTTTTCGAGAAATGATACCCTGAAATAATTTTAGATCCAACAGCCTGCCCAAGAAGTTAGATTTTACTCGTTGGCTGCATTGTGAGCCTATTCCTACGGGAATCAAAAATTATTTCAGGTCGTCATTTCTCGAAAACGAAGGAGTTCTGAGGTTTTGTCAACCATGAAAATCGTTTGTTTTGTGTTTTTCTGTGTGTAGTTAAAATGTGTACATCGAATTACACAACGCGGTGTATAAACTCATTTATAGGGTAGATTCCTGGTTAGAACATAACTTATGTATGACCTACTGTATGTACATTCTTAGTGAGAACGTGGTTGAATCATGGTTCACATTCCTGATTGGAATTTACACTTATTTAAACAACTACTTCTACCGTAGAGAAACCTATTTGACTTCATTATCTTTTCCTAAGGCTGCGAACAAATTTTAAGCAAGGACTATTACATTAAATAGATAATATACATTTTCACATGGAAGAGACATTGCTATTTCAAGTAGTACAATGAAATTCAAAGTCAGTTTGTAAATTACTTCAAATTAGTTGTTTTTTTTCAAGGGAAAGATTCGTTAAACGGTTTTACGAAAAGTCCTTTGAGTCACCGTTGTCATAAAAGAATCTTTAACTGAGTAACTCGCGTTGAAACTGCTAATCGAATTCCAAATTGATCTAGGGTTGACTTTTTACTCCTCAGGAATGACGAAGAAATGCCGAGTGTCTTCAGCGAGTTCCCTCCTCACAAGAGACTATTTATAAAGGATTTTAAATTCACCGAACTGGGCCCTCTTTTAACTCATCTATGCATTTCAGTCATTTGATTACCCGAACTAACTTTACAGTAGAACTAACGATTTTTTCTGGCATTCGTTACCGTGTGTTTTGCGGTTATTCTAGCCTGTATGAAAATGTATTGGTGAATCGCTCAAGGTTCTTGCATGATTTTGCTTGGTGTGTTCAACGGGAAAAAATTATTATTTTTTTAATTATCTAAGTCGCTCTTTGTGTAGGAGTATTCAGTTACTGATAATGCACTAATTCTGAGCAGAAAGGCACTACTTTAGCACTTTAAGCCTGAATTAACTAGGTCAGCATGATTTTCTTTACTGCTGCTTCAACTCTACATAGTCCCTACAAGGGGATTGCTCTAATTTGCAAGTCTGTTTCTCATTGATGACAATTTTTTGAGGAGCGATGAATTAAAGTAACAACTTCTCTGGCACGAAAACTCATACCCTTTAATTTTCTGGGCCAGAAATAGGCTTCAAACCCACGTTGAAGATGAGCATTTCAGTCGTTTCGAGGGAGCGATGAAAAACAACTGCAAGAACAACGCAAGCCATGCACGTCATCTTCCAGGTAGAACGACTCACAAATTTCGTTAATTCTTTTCCATTCTTTTCTTATATTACAAAACATCCATCACGGGATGAATGGCACTGATAATACCTATTATGGAACACATAACACCCATCACGGGATGAATGACACCCATAATCCCTATTATGGAACACACAACGCCACAATACCCATCAGGGAACGCATAACCACATAACACCCATCACGGGATGAATGACACCCATAATACCTATTATGGAACACATAACATCCATCACGGGATGAATGACACCGATAATACCTATTATGGAACACATAACATCCATCACGGGATGAATGACACCCATAATACCTATTATGGAACACATAACATCCATCACGGGATGAATGACACCGATAATACCTATTATGGAACACACAACGCCCACAATACCCATTAGGGAACGCATAACCACATAACACCCATCACGGGATGAATGACACCCATAATACCTATTATGGAACACATAACATCCATCAGGGAATGAATGACACCCATAATCCCTATTATAGAACACACAACGCCCACAACACCCATCAGGGGCGCATAATACCCATAACGGGACGCATAACTCTTATAACACCCATTACGGGACACATAATAACATCCATCACAGAAAGCATACCACCCATAACACCCATCACAGAACACACACCACCCATAACACCCATCACAAAGAAAAGCATACCACCCGTAACACCCATCACAGAACACACACCACCCATAACACCCATCACAAAGAAAAGCATGCCACCCGTAACACCCATCACAGAACACACACCACCCATAACACCCATCACAAAGAAAAGCATACCACCCGTAACACCCATCACAGAACGTACACCACCCATAACACCCATGACAGAACGTCCGCGGCACTTAGCAGCAGAGAGCAGCACGGCCCCACACTCCCAGTTTGCGCGCCCACTCCTAATTCCAAGAAAATCAATTCGAAAGTTCATAGGCAAACATCAAACAAATGTGGGCAGTTGTGCGCTGGCAGCGGCCGTCTCGCTCCGTTCTGATCATCATTGTTACCCAGAATTTGGCGCTTGAAATGCCATTTGTTTGCTGCAGTTTGATGTCTTGATGGCGCACACGCTTTGATGCATCTTGTGCCAGCGCGGTGACAACGGATTGTTTGAGTCGCGATCGGTTCGGTCGGTGAGTCGGAGCAAAGCGTGAGTTCGAGGTAGTCCTTTTCGGCAACTAGAAGGGAATTTTTTATTTATCTTGTGCGGTAATTCGTTTTGTTTGCATACATCTGTATTTGTTTTGAAGAGTAGGTATAAATTTAATTGCAAATAATCTGCGTGTATTGTTTGTTTTGAAGAGTGAATACAGGTTTTTGTAATTTGAAGACGTGCATTTAAAAATTTTATGTAAGGGAAGATAGAAATTTTCATTGCAAATGAGCAATAGAAATGAGATGCAAAAATGATTCAAGGAGAAAATCTAATGCATCAAATTCGCCTTGAAGAAATTTGAGCACGATTTTTTCTTTTAGTTTCTCGAATTAAATCCCTCGCCTTAAAATATACACGATAATTATGTGAAGATAAAGGAGAACTCTTTCCAAAAAATGTTACTAAGAAGCTTTCGTGGGGCTTCTGTACTTCAGCGGCGCATATCTCACTAGAATTATCATTTTCAGTGAATCCAGAAATTTCAGTTCATATTATACATTGTTTACCTTCCATTCCAATTTGTGTTCGTTGTATAGTGATTGTGCGCGCAACATCACGCAAAACTGAAATGCATTTTGTTTTGGTAAACATAAGTTTACTTCCATGTAAGGTAACACTCGATCACTCCTTCACTAAGTTTTACACACAACGGCAGGCGCGAGTGGAATATCTCTGAAAGTTTCGTAAAAATATCCTCGAAGTGGAATTCATTTCGTAGGATTATTTTCGCCCGGAAAAAATGCTCAGGAAAGGATCAGGGCAGCCGTCCGAATATTTCCTTATGTTTTCCTTCCTCCAGGAAACTCCTTTTGTTTCCGGAGAAATGAAGAATGATTCCAGGCGCTCAGGACAGCGACCTAAAAAACACCAAAACTTCAGGCCGATGAAACTTCTTCTCAGTGGCGGAAGTAGTTCTATGAATTGTGTGATCTTGTGAAATGATGCTAGAATAACTCTACGAGTACGTCATACCTTTTTTGACGCCAAAATGAGCGTCCTCATTTTGTTGTCACGCAATCTGGATTGATATTCTGAAAATTCGAACGCAATCAAGCCTCCGAGCTTTGAAGGGAAAACTTTTTCTACTCGCCCGTTCGGTCAGCTATCGTGGCAGACTACAATAAATTGAACAGATCAAGACGTGTCCAATTCTGAGAGCCCATTGGAGTATTTGAACTACTGACCTTGTATCCTAGAGGCTCATTATATTCTGAACTTCACAGACCGAGGTATATCAACAGCACAGATGCCAAAACTAACTTTTCCTGACAGATTATTGAGTGAACTTTACAAGTCCTTGGAACAACTTACTCAATAGCAGCTGAAAGTTATTGGAATTGTAGGCCACTAGTGAGGTATCACTTGGCCCCTTGATACGCTACCAGCTAATTAGTACACCTAGAGCACCAGTTTTACTGAGGAGAACCTTACTTACGCCCAAAGTGCAGATGTTCATATTTTTAACGTTTTCGTATCAGTACAGCTGTCTTGCTGGACGAATTTTACTTCAATTAAGTTTCTTGGTCAAGAGAGATTTAATTGTAATGTTATAAAATACTCTTTCTTTCCTTGGTAACTTGAACGAATAAAATAAAAATTTCATCATTGCTTCAACTTCACTTTTGGAGAGACTCATTTATTCGCAATACTTCACTTTAGCTTCATAGCGATATTATCAACTGTTTGACTCGCTAAAAAGTATTATAATAATTATTTGACTAACAATCGTATCACGGTTTCGGGTCCCTACCTTGTATACTTCCCAACATGTGTGAGGAAGCTTTTTTTCATCTCCTGGCTGCTCTGAACAACACTGGGAACAGAATTGCGTGCGTGTAAATGAACATTGCGCGCTCTGGCTCCCTTTAACCTCCAAAAAGTTGAGCTTTCCAGTGACTCACGGTGAACTTGGCGAAATTAATTTCCAGTGCAGTATTATGCGACAGACATTCTAGTGATACCTTTTGTTGTTGTGCATCGACTGAACAGTTTTACGTCAGTGTGATTCTTTCTGTTCACCTCTGCAGGCTGGGGCAAGTAGATCTTGCTGGTTATTTTACATTCGGATAGTTAACGGCTTCCATTGAAAAATGGCTTGTTGTTTTCATGTGCGATTGGTTTGTTTTTTCCATACACAAAACTGCGCGCTTCTGCACTGAAATTAAGGGCTTTTTAACTATAACTTGGCAAATACGATTCTAGTCTCTACTGCTCACAAGTTTCTAGGACGAATATTCCATTGATCAAATAGTCAATTTTGTGAGTGGGCTTTTGCCAACTGCTACAAACTGCACTTGAAATATAAAGAAAGACACCTCCAAAAAATTGGAAGCATGATCAAAATTTTCCAATAAATTCTAAACTAGTGTCACTCAAATTTTATGCTAATGAAGACATGTAAGAAAATTCCTCAGAAGAGAAAAGAATAAATTTATCATTTCATGTAGAAGGGTGCACCACGAACACAAATATTCATTTCCGTGGTCTCCGCACGCCATCATCATGCATCACAACTTCAGCTGTAGGCGAAAGTAGTATCTGACATACAAGTGTATAATTTACGCAAAAAGCATCGTGGTGCCCACTCATAACTTCTGACACACTTGTCGTTCTGCCACCACAATTGCGATCGAGTAACTTGCACATTCAGTGCGCTGAGGTAGCTGATATTATTGGAATGGATATTTTCATCTTTAATTTCGTTTTTAATCTGATGCCTTAATCTTATTCAACTCATGTTAATTCTTTTGAGTTAATTGTTCAGTACGAGACTGAAAGAGAAAAGTAATGTGTTCAAAAGCAGTTCATTGCCATTCGTACAAGCTTTCTTGTATGGGCAAGTGTCTCTCGCACTTCTGACAAAAGCATCTGGAGTGAATTTCAATTAGAATTTCCGATATTGTCTGTGAATTACGACAAGCTGTCATAAAATATCACGACAGGCTGGCATAAAAGAATTGAAATAAAGTGTGATGAAAAATTGCGACAAGATGTAATAAAAAACTGCTGCAAACTATCAGAAAACTGATAAATGACGTCAAGTTTTCCTGTAAAATTGTGGGAGACAATTATAGAACTTTTAAGAAAAATGGTGACAGACTCGTATGAAAAATACGATACACTGTCCTGATAAATTACGAAATGTATTGGAAATTACGACTGGCTGTTGAAAAAAATTGCGCGATGCTACACGGAAAAATCGTTGAGCTGTTTACGTTGCTCCGCAGAGCAGCAAAGCGGTGCGGCGGGTCGGAACTTTGGGCTCATGTCATCAGCGTTCATTTTCTCCTCAGCTTGGCGCAATAGACGCTATGGGCCGTAGCTGGGACCCGATATTGACTTTAGAATTATCCTAAACATATAATTCCTGAAACCGTAGCTTTTCCGAGACAATATTGGACTCATTTTAAGCTAGGGAAAGCCTCTTATCTCGGCTGAATCTCATATCCTCGCAGCCATCCGGAATTCTAAAAACCATAATTGACCTTTTTTTGGCAGCCAGCGAGTTCCAAGGTGCTGAAGAGAAAATAATTATTCATATATTCACGACCTGTTCTTCTCTGGGGAAAATTATGGCGGTCATTTATTTTTCTGCTTAATTTATTTTAGTGGATAATTATCTTTTACTTAATCCCCTTAGTTTATAGCTCATTATTTCATCATTACCATCTATTTTTAATTTGCTTTTGCTTCTTTAAAAAGCAGGCGTTCCGACATTCCGACTTGGTGGCTTTTGCAAGAATTTTGTCGAAGAGATTGAACGTTGAGTTACACAGGATTCTTTTTGGTGGCTGTCAACAAACATAACGTTATGGCGTCAGATCTCAATCTGCGGTTCACTCGTTAACTACCCAATATCGTATGACCACTTATATCAAAGAGGAATAAATAGGGTATTCAAAGACAACAATTTTGGTCCGCCCATGAATGTGTGGAGTCTTGGGAGTCTGGGGGTAGTCGAAATGTTGCTGATAGAAAAAAAGTATAAGGGCAGCTCTATGTTTTAGGTGCCCTTTGCTCATGTGTTTTTGTGATATTTTAGTAGACTGAATGTGGACTTCACTCGGTCCTTCCTCCATTCTCACCAGTATAGCTTCAATTTCATACTGTTATCTATTTCCCCATACTGTATGCTTCCCAGCTTTTATTTTAGTTACAAGCTAGGATTACTGTTCAACCTGAAGGTCGTTAAATGAAATTTTTCACTACTTTAGTAAATCATTTAGTCCTTTCCTCACTGGAATAAATTATTAATTCTTCCCCTAGTCTTTCAACCTTTTGTATAAGGATGAAGATGCTGAATGCTGAATCAAATCTTAAAAATTTCCTCAACGTATCATTGTGCTCAGTATGTAGCGAATACTTTGTGGTGCACATGCTGGAGGACATGTGATGGTAGTAACAATCTTGTAGCCCTTCAGGCCGCTCTGTATTTAAGTGACGTAGCTATAAAAAGATTGCTAGAAAAGGATTACTCACTGCAAAAATTCATGCATTTGACCTGTTTTGAGTGCTTCGTGTGATAACATTTAAATAGAAAACCTTATAATTTCGGACAGAAAATGATCAATCTAGCACCAGGGAAGGACCGTGAAGCAACAACTGTTGGCACGCTGGCCTCCTGTTCGCACGCTGGCCTCCTGTTGGCACGCTGGCCTCCTGTTGGCGCGCTGGTCTCCTGTTGGCACGCTGGCCTCCTGTTGGCACGCTGGCTTCCTGTTGGCACGCTGGCCTCCTGTTGGCACGCTGGCCTCCTGTTGGCACGCTGGCTTCCTGTTGGCACGCTGGCCTCCTGTAATTATGCACTAATTGAGGCTGCACACTGCTCCAGTGTTTCTATATATTCGCCAAAATTACGCCTGCCAGAGAACAATCTCATTGGAGATCCGTGCAGCCCGTTAGCCAGCTTGGTTCATTTTCAAGTGGTTACTTGCGAGATATTACAACTGATGCCTGGCATTAACATTATAACGAATGTTCGTGAACACTATTACAACGGATAGTTCTGTGTAATATTGCATGTTTCAACGTGATACAACTATCGTATGTTTGAGAATTAGTACTTTTTAGAGGAAAAATGTGAGGTCCCAACCTGAGAGTTAGGTAGGTCTCCTTATCGTTGAAATCGAACAGGTTTTCATTTTGTTAATTGAGCTCTTTTTTTCACTTCACTATTGTCCTTCTATCAGCACTTACTGCATTCAGCACTTACTGCTTTCAACCATTACTGTATTCAGCATTACTGCTTTCATCACTTACTGCTTTCAGCACTTACTTCAGCACATTTCTTCTTCCACTTTTATCTTCTTTCTTTACCTTTATTCCCAACTTACTGTTTCAATGCACGAGGGAAATCTTATGTGGAAGCACACTTTGTGTATAGATGATTTACCTCCTTACTAAACGGTGTCTTCATTCTTTCTCTCTTTTGAACGCCTTTGTAGCGGTTCGGGAAGCTTAAACTAACTTATTTAACTCCAACTGTTGAAGTTGTTTCCAATAGGTATTTGTTATATATGAGTCAATTTGTTAAATTTTCTCTTAGCGATGATCGGCTTAATCTCTCTAAGAGATCTTGGAAAAATACCTTTACGGGCTTAGGCACTAGCTTTTTTAGTTTTTGTTCATTTAGATTTAAACTCAATAGCGTTAAAACCTTGTTGCATCGTGCATTTCATATAAGTTCAACCTACCGCAATATGCACGATAAATTTAATTTTCTACAAACTTTTTTCAGCAACAATGGTTTTCCAAATAACCTGATCTCTAAAATTATAAGGCTATTTTTAGACAGAAGTATACACCGACCTACTCTGAGACAACTGTAAAGAAAAAGAAATTGTATTGTAACCTGCCTTTTTACGGTGCGCAGTCCGAGAAGCTAGCCAGTGACGTTTCAAAGCTAGTGGAGAAATTTTACAATTGCTTAGATTTTATTCCAATATTGACAAACAAGTGTACTATAGGATCGTTTTTTAGATTTAAAGACCGTCTACCTACTGAACTGTGCTCTCGCTTAATCTATAAGTATTGTTGCCCGCTGTGCGGGTCTAGCTATGTGGGTTGCACCCAACGTAGTTTTAGAACTAGATTTTTCGAGCACGTTGGTAGGAGCTCCAGAACGGGTAGAATTTTAGCCAAGCCATCTTTTTCAGCCATTAGGGATCACGCTGAGCAGTGTAGTGTAATAGTAAGCAAATCTGATTTTTCAATTTTAAGTTTCTGTGCAAATAGAAACGACCTACATATACTAGAATCTCTGTACATTAAACAATTAAAACCAGCTCTTAATTCAATGTTATCATCATTCCAATTAGAAATAGCTTGATTTTCACAATATAACTGTAGTATAATCTCTCCGTAACCCTTTTTTTTCGCACTATTTTAAGATGTATTCTTTTTTGTCTTTTAGCCGTGTCTTATTTTCTGTATTTCAATTATCTTTCACAGGTGTTGATAATGGCTTGAGCTTGAAGCCGAAACGTTCACTAATTAAAATGATTTTTAAATCAGCTGTCTTTGCATTCATTTTTATTTTGAAACTTGCACGAGTGCTCCAACCTAACTTGATCTTGGTAAATTCCTGTTTTTTATTCGAGCAAGTGTTTTGAGACGCTGTAAATTCTCCCCTCAGGGCGACATTTCAGTGCAATCATAGCATCAGACAGTAAGTTTCGCTCGTCTGTCATCCATCAATATTGGCGAATTGAGCTACTCAGCAAACGCTAAGCCAGTCCCAGCTGACGCAGATGAGGGGAAATCGGCCACTCTTTGCCTTTCCCACTAATCCCATTTTATGCTCCGGAGGAACAAGGCCGTCTCAGCGCTCGGTCGTACCTCCCTCTGGAGATATTCAGTTAGCACCAGAGAAAACTCACGAAACTCTTTCCAAATAATTTCCCAGCTTAATAGAATCGAATACGATAAGATTTTTCACGCTGATAACCGTCCTTGACGTCTAGTCTTTCTAATGAGGAACAAACAGTTTTACGAAGCCGAGACGCGAAAGAGTAGCAATGGATTGGTTCCTCCAGACGCTCTTCGGAGGTCCGGCGGACACTGACCGCTTCTTGGAGCCAGCGAGCTGCTGTGCTGTCTCTGTGATACCTCAGTTGTGATGCCTGTGATACCTCAATTGTGATGCCTCAGTGATTCCTCAGTTGTGATGCAATCTGTGATACCTCAATTGTGATGCCTCAGTGATACCTCAGTTGTGATGCAATCTGTGATACCTCAGTTGTGATGCAATCTGTGATACCTCAATTGTGATGCCTCAGTGATACCTCAGTTGTGATGCAATCTGTGATACCTCAATTGTGATGCAATCTGTGATGCCTCAGTTGTGACACAGTTGTGATACCTCAGTTTGAAATTACAGAAGCTGATTGTTTTCCAGGCACATCCTGTAGCGTGAAAATCTGAATCGCAACCAGAAGCTCAAAATTTTATGGGATGAAAAACATGGAAGTTTCAGAGTTTATTGTTGCAACTGCATTGTTTCAAGTTTACGCAACTCATCTCGTTCGAGAAATCAATTGTAATTCTGAGACATGGGGTGATTTTTGAGGATCTTGGCCTTCAAATCGGAAACAGCAAAATTGTTTGAATAGATTTAATTTATCGAATTTAATGACAATTATTTTTGCTCTGAGAAAGTGTAAAATTTGCTCAAAAATTGTTCCACTTGTGGAGCGAACACATGATCATTACAGCTTATTTATCAGAAAACATTCGATATGAAGCATCGCTGTCTCGTCTCTCAATGCAGACGAATCCACTCGAATAATCAAGTACACATTCGGACAACTCTAGAAGAATTCATGTTTTCATGAGGATTTCTGCTAATGTATTATCTTTTATGCACACCAAAACACTCGAAGATTCTTGTTCTTTTTCCACTCAAACTCAAGATCGGAATCGCTCTTATTTGTCAAGATGTAGGTATAATTTTTATTACTTTCTTTGCTTGTAAAAAAACATCAAATTCCAAAAAATTAAAATTGCGCGTCGATGAGGTATTTTCAGTGAGCCGTCTGAGAACATTTCTCATATTTTTGTTTTAAGCTCGTTAGCGTTTGCTTTTTTGTTACTCACCACCTCATTTAATGAGGCCTATTTATAATAATTTTAAAAAGAATTCCTCACCTTTTGGTTTGCTGTATGCAGTAACAGCTGCAAAATTTCTGAAGTTCTGGCATTTTCCTGAGAAAGAAGCCAACATTTTTCTCAGCAGAAATGATGCACTCAAATAGAACGCTCGAAACTTTTGAACACTCGGCGTGGAGAACAAGATTGCAAGATTCACAGCTATTAATATTACAATCGTCGTTCAGGTCATATTGAAATCATGGAAAGAAAATTCTTCTTTTTTATTTGCTGCTCGAGTTCACTGGAATTTTAAGAGTCTCATCATGTGAAGAGGTCATTAGTCTCTGTAGATGTTCGATAAAAAATTGTAAGTGCTCCGCAATAAGATTTTTAATAAATTAAGCATAAGTACTCCTCGCAGGTCAGGGTTAGGGCGCGTGGAAGTTGTACGATGTTTCTTGTTGTAAAATACAACTTGTTTCGTTTGAAATTTCTACCAAATTAAAATTTTACTTTAAGTGTAGAGGGATATAAAGAGGAAAAATCGACACTTCTCCTTACTAATTACTTTTAGAAGTATTCTTCTCAAGGATATACAACTATTGTATCTGTGGGAATGAAAGCCCCCAAGGGGAAGATGTACGGTCCCAAGCTGAGACAAAGGTTGTTTTTTGTTGAAATTTAATAGGTATTTTATTTGGTTACGAACCATCTTGTTTCGGTTTCATGTTGTCCTGTTTGTTAAGGCCTATTACTTTCTTCTTCATCTTTCATCTTGTTTCTTATACTTCCCTCCTAACTTTCTGTTCCTGAGCGCAGGCGATCTTGTGAGGGAATACACCTGGTGCCTAGACTCCAGACTAATTGGTGCATTCATCCTTCCTCTCATTTGAACACCTTTGTTTTGGCTATGGGGGCTTACACCATTTCATAATTCAATCATTTTAGATGAACTTCGGATTGAAGAGAAACATTGACAAATTGCTTCTTGAGTTTACTACAAAACTTACACATATACGGCAGAATTACAAAGCCTATTGAGAATGATCATTTAATTGATAACATTTGAAATGAGCGCAAAGAATAATCTCCCGGGGAAAAAATATGAAAGAACTATTCCGCTGAACCCACTTATCTCTACATAGTGCGCACTGCATTACATTACTGCTCCAAAAAAAAGCAAAAAATCAGCACAAGAAAACTCCATCAGAATGTTCGTTAACCGAACTTGACATCTTCCTGTTCGCGGGGAAAAAAACTTTTAACTTTAATACAGGTAATTCTGAAATTAATTGCCCACAAGTAGTCTCTATTCCCTCAGGCTTACCTTATGGAAATAAAGTGAAAAAAGCGCATATCGTTAATGACGAGAACAAACTCAACAGTAGGTAGCTCAAAAATGTAAATTTTCATGAAGCGTTCAATGCGCTTTTTGATATTCACATGTACTCGTATTCACTGTTAATCCTTAATTTTGAACATGAAATTAATGCATCTATGAGAATTAATAAATCAAATTCAAATTTCTGAAGAAGATGATACACTGATAATAATCGGGACTTTCAAAAATTAAATGAGATGTCATTAGTTATCATGGCCTTGATGCCACACTTTGAGTGTTTTTGAAGTTCCGTTGTTGCGACCTGGCTGATGTGTTCTCGCTCCCTCCGGAGGACAGTAACGTGTAATTTAAATCAATCTTAAATGGCCAATTCAAATGTCAACATTTCAGGGCTGTGTTCTATGGAGATTACACCGCAATATATTTACTGTAAAATATAACAACAACGTTGTAATGTTCTACCCTGTATGCATAATATCGCATCAGCTTGCTCAACTACAGTAAGTTAAAACGCAAATTCAATTCTGCCAATTGAAAGACTGCTTCGAGCACCTGCTGTATTTTCCCGTACGAAAATTTTTCCAGAACATTTCCAATGCGTAGATTCTTCTGCGCGGAATCATTTTTTAATTTCTTGGTATTCATCTTCACGATTGAAAACAAATTCAATGGAAAAAATAGGGAAGCATAGGGAACCTAATTTCCTTTCTGACGATAACGTTAGTGAACTGAACGAAAAAAAATGAAACCAATTAGAAGCTTCATTATATTACACTTCAGTTCGCCTATCAAATTCAGCAATGAAATGAAAAATGAAAGTACTAACAAATTTATGAATAATTTAATTTAGCGCTGGGTTCAACCTTATGCCTTCGGATGAAGTTGTTGTTGATTTGTCAACTTTCATTACATTTTGGGATTTTTTATCCATCAATTTTGTCCTTTTATTGACCAATACTCGAAGATACCAAATTTCTTGAACACAACTTTGTTCAGTCATCCCGTCAGGTATAATCACATGGAGGTCAATTTAGTTTGTTATGATTTGCCTTCCTTGTCATACGCTAGTGGACACACCTACTCCAGCCGACGCTGGTGCATCACATCAGCGCTTGTCGTCGGCAGCAAACACAGAACATCGTCTTTGTTTGAAAGTTTCTTGCATTCTGTGAACGCAAAGTTTATTCAAAAGAATTTCTTGAGCTTAAAAACATATTCATTAAAAATGAACAAAGCAGGCATTCATAGAGAATAAGGACACCGATTGTTTTCTCTAAAGTTCAGTTTATCTCCTTACTGCAAACTTTACCTCAAGAAATTTACTGCAAAATTTTTTCAGCATAAATGTTCAGTCTGGTTACAAATTTTGCCATGAAGAATTTGCCACAAAATCTCTGCACCACAAATGTTCAGTGCGATGATCCACAATACCGCAAATAAAGAACTAACTATTTTATCATTTCCACCTCTCACGCATTTGGCAGGATATGTGTGCTTTTAATGTTGAGACCACTTGATGTTATTTTATAATTGAAAGTCGAGGGATTTTACTACTGCGAGTTATATAACTACGACGTTTTTTCGTTAAGATTGCAGTGAAGATTCATGGAGGTATTTGACCTGGTGTTGTTATATCGGCTTCAAGATCGTTCCTCTATTTAGTCATTTCGTTCTTACAATTTGCTTTTTTAAGTAGTCCATTCACAAGATGCAGTTTTCGTATCGGTGCCATGAATCAAATTGCGATACTTATATCATTTCCAAACAATCGCCAAATTGCTGCTACGTTTGGAAATTGAGTTTCCATCGCTGTTGAGCTTTGAAAAAACAGGAGCTTTCAACTAATTGAATCATTGTTGTGAGTTGAGAACAATCGCTCGATCATTACGGTTTCGGCCCTGGCCTCCGTATTCCTCCCGGTGTTGTAGTTGATTTCACGCAAAATTCACAGATCATGGAAAATTTTGCCAGTTCAAACACTCTTTGACTAGGATAAGCAGCAGTCATTAATTACGCAAATGTCGGATATGTGAATGAGTAACTAGATTGAGGGCAGGCTGGTCGAGACACTTATAATAAACATCAGCTGGACGACTGTCAAACGGTCTATGAGAAACGCTTTGAGTAAAAGCGACATTGAACATGGTGAGCTGCTCCGCTATATTGGCTAGCATTACTTCTGTAAGGGCATTGGAAGAAACAACAAATTGCTGTCATTTGCTCGCCACAAAAATGTCTCACAAAAATCCGCCAAAGCGACCATATCGAACGCTTTGTACAATGCTCAAGGTCTGTATAAGGTACGGTAAAATGGCAAATTTCCAGCAATATCACACGAACAGGAATAATAGATGATATGCTACAACAGTCTACTTATGTAGGCTACACAACTTAAGAAACGCTCTTCTGAGGACATGTTTTAGCTGCTAACTAAAGAGTTGCTCCCATCTCGGAGTCCAGGATGAGAGGCATCTTCCGAGAGCTGCTGTCAGGACTGGAGGAGCTCATTTGCTGCAAAATACAAAAATTCAAAGTTAGACATTCCCAGGTCAAGAGGCTACAAAATGTACAGGGAGCGGCAGTCAATCCTGCATTTTAAGCTTGCACAGGTTGCATGAAAATGCAGGATTGGCTGCTGCACTGTGTACATTGATGCACAGTTTGGAGCACGCAGCATTTCGGTACTGTCAGGCTCCGATTGATGCATGGCTGCAAGCATACAGTACAGTTTCACAAAGAGCGGCTGAAGTTCTGATGGATTAAACTTCCTTCAGATTTTAAGCATACACTCCCAATAGAAAATGTGAGGCTTAAGAGTTAGGTAGGCCTTCCTTTTGTCGAAACAGAATTGGTTTTTGTTTCGTTACGGACCGTCTTTTTTCGGTTCACATTCACTGCAGTCCTGTTTTTCAGCTCCTACTACTTTTTTCTTAAACTTTTATCTTGTTTCGTAAACTTCTCTAATACCTTACTGTTTATCCTGGTGCGTAGATTCCTCGTTCCCTTAAGTCCATACCAAATGGTGCCTTCCTCCTTCCTCTATTTGGAACGCCATTGTTACGGTTTAGGGAGGCTCAAACTAATTTATCTAATCTAATTTATGTATGCAAGCCTTTCCTTGGGCTTTGCACGCGTTGCCGTCTCTTTTTGTATGGGACCTGAGATCATTTTTGAAAATGATTTAGAAGAAAGAAAAGCTGCGAAACATGTCACTGAACAATAGAATTACAGAATGAAGTATTTTTTTCAAATCACGGATTCGTTCGATGCCTAACACAGCGCCAAGCTCCAGTGAGGTGTCACTTCGAGTGCAGTAGCGATCCGTTAGTGTCTGACTGTATCATTATTTACATCTGCATCAACCTTTCCTTAATATTATTGGAAATTTCATCTAACCCTGCGCTTCATTATGGTGGATATGATTGCCTGAGATCGCATTTAACATAGACCCGCAAGCCGGAAATATTGCAAGTAAACGCCGTTGATTATTACGAACTTTAGTTTTATTCCTGTGGCAAATTTTTGATTCTTGCGAGAGTTTGAAATATTTATCAATTATTCTATCAGAGATTGCGTCACAAGATGCATATAAGCAAAAGTTTTCTGCATGATACTGTGTTCATCGCGTGATTTCGTGGAAATGCGGACGCATTTCGACCCACATGTCGAAAAAATGCTCCCGCAATTTTATCGAAAGCTTCATGTCCGAATTCACTCAAAAACGGAGTTTTTGAGTGATTCTAGGCCAAACATACACTTTAGAAGGTTCTTGATAAAATCATCGTTTTTTGTTCGAATCTTATTCAAAATCACCATTGATATATCGCTATCCCCAAACTCGATTGCTAAGCCCCTAGCTAAGCCCCTTCAATGCACGAGTTCAAACATTTCAGAGTTCACTATTTTATCAAAACTTGACTTCTTATTAGCCCTGATAAGAAATTAAATGCGATAAAGCGGGATTTTTCTTCACCCGAGTACAAGCAGTTTCATAGTCACGATGAAATGTGGATGCTCCAAAAATTAAAGTTTAACAATTTCCTCGTCAAAAGCCATTCGTTACATCCGTAAGTCGCCTTGAATTAAACCTGCGCAGACTGATTTTGGGATTCTTATACATATAGTTGAGCACATGAAAAATTTGTCCTATTAAGTTGAGTTAGATTTTTAAGCTTATTTCCAATTTTTCCGGAGATGCATTACTAAAACTTATGAATACTGTTGCCGCAGTTCTTAATTTTGACGTAGGTTAAGAAGTACATCACCTGTGTCCGTGATAAGCACGGATTATTTGATCGTTTTTCCTTGCTAGAGTAACTTGTAAGATTGTGCCTACATATTGTGATTATTAGATTGGTTCATTTACTGTTATATTTGATTTTGAACTGTGACTTTGAATGTTCTATAATGATTTATGTTTGATTTTTAAGAGTGTAGGAACCAAGTTGATCGTATTAGTTTACTTATATATATTTCCTTTATTTGCAGAACGAGACTCGTATTATTTTCAACCTGTAGCCATTCCGCAGCCGTTCATTGTAACCGCTATAGCCACTGTAGCCATTCTTTCATTTGCGCTACAAAATTCACTGTTCCCTTTACCAACGTTTACTGTGTGATGTCGACCAACAGAAAACAAAACTGTGAATTAAATGACTATTGTTTCAACCTGAATGTGCTCTTGTTGATTTTGTGTTCAGTAAAAACGACGGTAAAGAATAACTAAGGCCGTTGATGCCAAGCGAAGGTGTGTGGCGCCTTCAAATACCTTACCAAATATTTCTTTACCGATGAATGAAACTGGGATATAAGGTTAGTGGTTCCTCTCAACCTACATATCTGCCCCGCTCCATGCCCTCTCACACAATCCCAGGCGCGTTAAAGTGAACCGATTTCGTCTCTAAAGATCCAGTCGAGACGAGTTGCTACAGCATCAAATTAACTACATCTTGCCAATAAATCCATCAGGGCAGGCGTCGCTTAAGCAACCATGTCACTCACGGCTGTACGGGCCATAAATTTGCCGTGTTTTAGCCTCTGCCGCATCGCTTCATCCGATGAGCGCGGTGTCGAAGTATATTTCACGCTGAAGAGCAGCTTTCCGATGCTCACTTGAGCATGAAGTGGCTTATGTTCTTTTAGTCTCCAAAAGTCGCAGGCTTTTATATATTAGCTGTAATTCTTTCCTCTTCAATGAACGAACCAGGACATCACTGAGACGGAATTGTACTTGAAATTTCGCATTCGTTGAAGAGTTGTCACAAATTTATTGAATGCATTTGAACTTCGTCCTGCTTAATGTACTAGAGCTAACTGATGCGTGTTTCCCATGAATTGAACGTAATTGTATGAACAGGTACACAAACAGGTATTCTTTCTCAAAACCGTGAAATGTCCGAGTAGAACAATCAAACTCCATGTAATGGCTTCTGTCAGGCCAAGTTTCTTTAAGTCAAATCCATGTCTCGTTAATGTATGTATGATACGAAGCCTGTCTACAAAAGCCGACCCCGGCGAAGATTTTGTTTTGTGGGCCCTACATTTCAGTAGGCACTGCACAAAAATTGTCGTTATATGTGATCAAGACGAGGTATAATAATCGCCGGATAAAACATCACCTACTTCCGGTATTTCGGAAATTATTTAAAACAAGTACATTCTAACTAAATCTTTACATTCCAGGTTTTGTGTTTATTTACTTATGTGATCTGATTCTGATTGTTATGCCAGGTTAGCAAAAGACTAAATGCTATCCTGCCGGGTTGTCAATCACCGTTGCAGCACAAATGTTACTGGGTTAATTAATGATTAATCTGAAGTCAGAGAGGCAAATAGTGAGCAGCAGGAAAGCATTTTGTTTACTTCTTCAAGTCATGAATGAGGAGATACTTGATATCATTGAGCTGTAGTGTTAAAAAAAAAGACATGAAGCAATGTCATTACAATGATGCCATTGTACTTGAAAACTTGGCATATTTTTGAGCGTTTTGGTCGGGCAAAACCTCTCACCCAATCACACCTCTGAAGATAATATGACATGATTATTCTGACTTAGCAACTTTAAGCGTTCGAAATATTGTTTTTAGTAACGAGTCTCTAACCATTACAAACTTAACCATTAGTGATGAGTTGGTATAGCCATAAGTGATAGTCATAACCAATAGTGATTGGTTATGACTATCCCTATTGGTTATCCCGTTTTCAAAAATAATGTTTCGAACACCTAAAGTTGTTAACTTGGAACTATCAAATCAAACAATCTTCAGAAGAGATATTGAGAGAAGTAACTATCTTTTCTCTCATATTTAAGTTATAAGCCATCAGTTATAGCTATACCCATTAGTAATGGGCTACCTCTGGTCATTAGTGATGGATTAGTAACAGTCGGTAGTGCTGATTTAGGAACGCCATTATCAAAGTGACGAGGAACTACACCAACTGTACAGCAGCTGTCAAACAAGGTTCTGCAAAACACATAAAGAAATCTCAAGTTCTGAAAGCCTTGCAAATTATCGCTGTGTGCTACCGAACTATTAGTTGAATTGCAGGCTACGCATATTGAGGCGAAAGTTATAGAAACAATTATGCGGGAAAACCTACAGTATAATCAGAGTCGCGTTCGCCCGTCACGCTTTGGTAATATTATAAGCAGAGGTCCGTAGCACAGATACATGAGATGGCTACTTTTCACCGGTACACTGGAACCCGTTTACTCTTTTCACTAAACACGTTGACCGTAACATGAGCCACCGGTGACTACGGAGGGGATTTTCATTATGCTGCTGACTGACTTGTAATCCCAAATTCGATATTCATAAATATTTTATTAAAGCAAAATGAAAGCTTGATTCAGCTAATGTTCGCCAAATTCAAAATTACGGACTGCAATTGACTTTAAATTTGCGTTGAATATTGTACTTCAGTTTAACCAATTGCGGTCAGTGTTAGAAACAGTTTTTACGAATGAATTAAATGTAGCTATACATTTTAACTTAAAAAGAACTCTGTCATTATTGATGCGAGTAGGTGCACTAGAGATCGTGATAATTTGAGGCCTAGAAAAATTGTTTGCTAGAGTGATTGCTTTATTTTTAAGGCCGCGGTGCGTGAGAATAATACTTATTGCTACGAAATTGCGCTCTACGATTAAGGTGACATTTGCACCATTCCAACTAGCGCAATTCAAAGGGACATGATGCATGTTCCAAAACCCAAGTTACAAATTAATTCATTTACATACGTTTACTTCTGTTCATTATTAATATAGCTCTAGATAAAAAGGGGAAAATTTGTTTTCAGCAACACCTACTTAATGGGATGATGCCATAACAGCGAGGTCGTATCATACTTTCCTCACATCAGCATGGTGGAATAATTCGCTTAGATACATCAGCATGGTGGAATAGTTAATTCAACTACATCAGTATGGTGGAATAATTCGCTTAGATACATCACCATGGTGGAATAGTTAATTTAACTACATCAGTATGGTGGAATAGTTCATTTAGCCCCGTCACCATGGTGGAATAGTTAATTTAACTACATCAGTATGGTGGAATAGTTCATTTAGCCTCATCAATATGGCGGAATGATTCATTTAAGTGTGTTGCATTTAGCTACACCAGTAGAGTGGAATAATTCATTTAAGTATGTTGCATTTAGTTGCACCAGTATTGTGGAATGATTTATTTAAGAATCTTGCATTTAGCTACCTCGCCGTCATGAATACGTGTTTTGAAAAGTCTAAATGTTACTCCATTTAGTGTCGGTGCTATATTTTATTATCTATTTGTATGACTAGGTGTGTTCATTAAAGGGTGAAGGTGCCAAAGATATAGGATAGGCAACAGGCTCACTTAAGTTAGTCTATCCTGTGCTATGGAGACTGGCACCCCTAAGAGGATACTGTTTGGTTACCTCTGCTGTAAATAGTAATTAATCTTTTGTGTCCTCTTTACTTCTTTCAGTTCTCATTTATCTCTTTCAGTTCTCAGTTCACACATTTATTGAAAACTTGTCATTGCAGTTTATTTTTTGTCTGTTTTTTTCCAGATTTTACTTTATTTTTTTCATCCCTAACTACATAATTTAAAAAAATGTGGAAAAAATATTTTACCGAATACGACTTACTTCACTCGTCATCTAGAATATTTAAATTCATTTCATATAAAACTACCGGAGTAGATTACGTTTAACTAATCCGCCCGTGATCCGCTAGGTAGATAGTAAATACATATTTTATTTCATCCATGGAATTGGTTGATCTTCCTGTTTTCACGGAAACAAAATAATTCAATATAAATAAAGAACATTTTCAATAAAACTTGCTGACGACGCTATGGGGAATGTTTTTCGCAAAAGGAATATTCGTTGCACACCATATCAACATAACAGCATGCAGAAGTAACATGAAAAATTAGAAAAAGGAGATCGTAAATATCTTCTTGAACGTGAAAGGAGAACGTGAATGCATATGTGAAAGACTTGAATTATCTGCAATTCGAAAACAGAAGTACAATTTACCACGTGTCGTTATTAAATGTATGGTCTCCAGTTTTGATCTTATTGCCGAAAGCTGGGCATTAAATTTTTCGCTGTGTTATCATTGAATACAAGATGTGGATGGTGAAAAGCAAACAAGCCAACGAGTAAGCAATCAAGCAAGCAAATCAATGAGATTGTCAAGTTTTTAAGTTTACTAGTATAAGTAAAAGATTACTACTACTACTACTACTCATTAATGCATAGTGTTAAATTTTACCCAATGCTTACATGGACTGCTGAGCATGTATGGAGTCAACCAGCCAGACAAACCAACAAGATTATCTGCGGTTCATGAAAAGAACCAAAACAGCTGACACCATTGAAATAATTGTTATTGTGTAACACCGAAACAATGATATCGATCAGTAGTATTTACAGCACGTATATTATTTTCAATATATGTTAAATTTCATGTTTTTGTGATCGTTTTTTTCGCAATTGTTCATGGTCGAACCAGAGTATCTGAACAGGGAAAACTTTCCATGAAAGAAAAAACGTGTGTGAAGGGCTTAAAAGACTTCGAAGCCATTGTAATGGAATCGCTGGGAGTTAAAGTTATTTGGTAATTTTAAATTAACTGGTTAAAATTAGTTTACTTAATCACTTAAAAACAGTAATTTCTTTACTTGAAAAACAATGTTAGTTTTTTTACCTTATTTAAATGAATTAATCAACTGATACGCCATTGCTATATTTTATGGCATCTTTATCGTTTTATGGCGTTCGAAATATTGTTTGTCTTTTTTTAATTACAGTACCATGGTTGTCTGTTGTTGGTCTATCTCATTGATTGCTCGCTTAAGAGCAGACTAATTTCAGCAGCTGAAAAATTTTACCGCTGCAAAGAGACTATTTGAACCCGTTGTTTGCGATATGAGTCGCCAGTGTACACGGAAAGAATTTTCATTAGGCTGCTGGCCGACCAGTAGTCACAAACTTAATTTTTATAGATATTTAATCAAAGCTAAATGGAAGCACGATCCAGTTAATGTTTGCTATTTTCAAAATTACAAACAATTAATAACTTGAAATTTCGATTTGAAAATTAAACTTCAGCGTAACACAGCGCAGTCAGCGTATAAATCAGCAGTCACGAGCGGTCGATAAGTTGTGCCTGAAAGGGCCTTCCGTGACAAATCTGGTTAGCTTCAAGTTTAATTTCGGTTAATTTTACTAACATCCATAAAAACGTTAAAAACGTCGTTCAAATTTTTTAAATGGCTGAATCACTTTGTTTTTGTGCGATGCGAGGAATTTTGCGTCTGCTTGAGTATCGCTTAAATTTCACAAAATATGTGACAAGAAATTTTGTTTCTATAAACTTTCACTCAGAAAAATACAGCCAGAACTTCAGATTGCCGCACCGCACAGTGTTTGTTTTGCCGATAGCAGAAAAACTAAGAAGTCCCTTTCTCTTGTATCATAAGTTACGTATTTCTCATCTCAAACGACCACGCTTTTGAAGGTGCCTGCCTATTTTATGATAATTCATGTGCGTACTTTCTGACACGTCTACGAGCCTGTAAAGTTTTGACCTGCACAACGTGAACAGAAAACTCTCGCAGAAAACTGGGTAACGACCTGACGGGCTTTCCGAGACAGCGACCGTGCATCGACGTCCTACTTAATTGTGAATTTATGGTTCGAACTTTCGTATGACCGTAAAATATTGTGGCCCATAATTTTGTAACTACCAGCCACACTGCGTGTAGCGAATTAACTGCAAAGGTTAACTCTGCCACACAGGCCTGATCGAACCGTCTTTCCTCGATAAGTTTTTTAGATCAAGCAGACCAACAGCTGTGAACAGTCGATTCTCGACATCGTTTTATGAAAACCTCAATTTATGCCGATGAAAATTAGTCCCAGTTATTCAACTAGTCCGATTTTTAGTCCAAGTTTTGACCAAATGGAGGTTACTGGGACCAATTTTGTCTAGGTTTACACTCGGTAATTTATAATACGAGGATGGACAGTAGAGTATTGCCTTGTGAGCAGCCATCTTCTAAGCCCCGCCTTCAAATACAGTGATCATCAATGAGTGTTTGCGGAGACTCAATGACTGAAGACGGTCCCTGAAAACTCCCTCTTAAATACTTTTATGAAAACAAACCCTTTATTCTTCACACGGAAAAGTACCTGTCCCTGGTAGCGAAAAGAACATAGGAAGAAACGAGACTGTCCCTATTTGAGCCATCAGTTCCAGGTAGAAATTGGCTTGAGCTAGACAACGGTCCCACAAAAAAAAACTCCAACAAAAAACAACAGAACCACAAAAGAAAGAACGGTTCCACAAAGAAAACAATGGTCCAACAAAAAAACAATAGTACCACAAAAGAAAGGATGGTCCCACAGAAAAAACAACGGCCTTACAAAGGAGACCTCAATTTTAAAAAGAAGACAACACAACCTCCAAAGAAAGAGACCACAAAAGAAGCAAGAGCCCCACAAAAGAGACAATGCGTCCACAAAGAAGACAACAGTCCCACAAACAATATAACAGAACTATCTACAAAAGAAAGAAAGGTCCCACAAAAGAGACAACGGTCCCACAAAAAATAACAACAGTCCCACAGAAGAAAAAACGCTCGTACAAAAGAGACAACCGTCCACAAAGCCCCTCGTAAATGACTGAGTTTGTCATCATCTGTGAACAGCAAAAAGATCAAAGCAACTCGCACGCCGTATTTATGTTCATCGATTGCCCAGTTGAGTGAAGTGTTATGTTCACAGCAACCGTCACATTCAGACCACTGCGCGCGTTCTGGCCAGCTCCACTCTGTAAGTTTTTGTGTCTTTTCATTGGTGAGAGCGATGTGCATTGCTGTCCTTCAATGCTGGGTAAAATGGACCATAATGCACTCTAATACCCCTATTTTTCCTTCTACGTCATTGTGCTTCCCATGAAAGTTTGCGCAAAAAAGTTGACTTGGTTCCTGAAAATGAATGGCAGAATAGCTTGCTACTCCCTCGGCACGAGTCAAGGCGGTGACTTGGGAATTCTTTGATGACGGCGCCTATAATAATACTACGATGGTTAACTTGCCAGTAGTCATAATGCGATGTTGAAATTGGTCAGCAATAATAATGGAATGTTGAAATTGTCAGTAATAGTAATGCGATGATGAAATTGATCAGAAATAATACCACAATATTTAAATTAGCCAGTAATATTAATTCGATGTTGAAATTAGTCAAAAATACTAGTACAATATTAAAATTGGTCAATAATAGTAGTGCGATGTTGAAATTGGACAGTTATAATACTGCAATGTTTAAATTGGTCAGTTATTATTCAGTTATGTTTAAATCGGTCAGCAATATTTCAACTATGTTTAAATTGATCAGTAATGATAATGCAAATTTTGACCAAGGACAAACAGCCCCATAGAAAAAATCCACCACTATTCATGGAGCATTTCATCCTCGCTTCTTGGACTTCTTGCGGTTATTTTCATTGATTGGATAAATCCTTGGCTCCGACCAAACAAAACATTTGATTAATTCAAGCAATACTCTGACGCTTTTTCCTTGTTGTAAAAAAACAATTATCCAGAAAGATAGATCATTTTCAAAATAACTGAAATTTTAAAGTGGCTGTTACGAATTTTGCTAGATTTGAAATGTGCAACTAATGTTAATTAATGAAGTACAGAAGTAAAAGATTTCAAATTTTGAGAGCGTAACTAATGTATTCCTAGTTATTCTGAAGGCTTTTGCCTTAACTTGGTCGTAGAATTCCAGCTTTGAATTCTGTTCGTCTAGGTGGTAGAAAATAAGGTCTTACTTTGGTTCCCAGGTAACATGGATGCGCCGACGATTTAAGAAAGTAAATATAATTTCCACAAGTTTGACGAAGGTTTGTACCTATTTCTTGGAAATTATTCCCTAAAAATGGTAAAACGATTAATATACAGGGTTGCGGAAACTGTCTCAAATTATTCAGATGCAATTTTAAATCAATGAGAAGTAGTTTCAAACTTTTATAATGCAGCTGTGCGAATTTAGTTGATTACTTGTTTCGTTGCGAGTTCTTCTCTTTTCCTATTACGCTATTTAAAGTGGAGACTGTAATAATGACTGCAAATTACTATATGTGATTTGCACCAGTTTATATTTAATCTCCATCTTTAAGTACTCTAAATACAAAAATAGAAAATCGAAGGAGAGCACTCGCTTCTATTCAGTTCATTCGAAATTATTTTTCATCACTGAATTGAAGCTGCGACTAAAACGCTGCATTCATTGACGTCGGGGTTCACTAGCATTGTGTAGAAGCTTTTTATGTCTAAGCCATTTGTGGTTAACACAAAATAATTGAGAATTTATTCATAACTGTGCCACCCGTGACCCATGGCGTCATGTCTCCTACACAGGGTCAGGCAAAGACGAAGGAGCTTTTTTATAGGTTCATAAAAAAACCTAGCAATATCAATGCAAAAATAACACTGCAAGCAAACTTGTGTGCAATTTTGATATACAAGAATTACTTGAGAGGGTTTATGGAACCCAAACATCTTTAGATCCGATCAAAATCTAAGCATTTCCGGAGCAGCTGTTTGAATTTGCAGTGATGTAGCGTGCTCCTATTTATCATGAATGTTTATAAAGCAAAATTTTGGTGTTGGCCTGCTAGGAACTCTCGTGAACTGCGCTAGCCACCATTGAAATCTGCTCAGGTGTGAGAAAAACAATTTCTGTTTATTTTAACGAAGAAAACATTGTTGTGAAAGATCTTGGACTGCTGTTGTGAAATACTTGGGAGTTTTCTGTATCCATGAGTCGAATTCCTCAACGATCGTGTTTTTACTGTCCATATCCTGAACACTACAAGTTCACAAACTTCTTGACATTCACTTTGAATCGGTGCGACATGCATTCAAGTAACATTTCATCATTTTTCGAGTTAATTAGGTGCCCAATCATGCCAAATTACGATCGTTTAAAAATCTAATTTTGTACTTCGTTATCACCAGGCTCTTATATCTGTGGCATTTAATGCAAATCCCTTCACTACGACACAATTTGAGTCCCAACAAATCAGTACGTGGCACAGCAACAGGATTTTCTTCAGAGTAATTTCGGCGCTTCCACGTAGCACACACGTTGCTAAACACTGATATTCACAAATCCAACTTGATGTAGTACCAAGGTTCAAAGCGTAAACACGATTCAGGGAATTTCAAGGGAGATATCAAGTTTGGGTTTCCAAATTCTTTACGCTGGGAACTGACGCAGATTGCGGTGCCCTGTTTGCGTGCTGACGCTACCTGCATCTTGGTTGTGGGCTACTCAGGGATGCTGGGAGGACGTGCAGAGAGCGCCTAGAGCTGGGAGCAGCGTGAGGTTGTGTCCTCTCACAGTTCACCTGCAGCCAAAGTTTTGCTCACTGCGTGAGCCCTCAATTCATGACGTCGGTACCAATTGACGTGGTGTTCATTTTGGTTTTATCTTCTGCATTCACCGCTCTCCAGCCCACCAAATGCTATGAGCGTTTGCATCTTTACGTTTGAATTCGTTAAAATTCTGTTTAAATTAGATTGAATGATTTTCCTACCTTTTGATTTCATTTTCGTAACATGTTTCTCTAATTTTTTTGAGGAGACCATGTTCCATAACAGCGTGTGGTCGACATAATTGAGGCGAATCCATTGCATGCTGTCGATATAATTGCAACGTAAGTCACTGCTTACTGTCGATATAATTGCAGCATAAGTCACTGCATGCTGCCGATATAACAACAGCGTAATTATATCGGTATAAAGAATCAATTTGATGCCGGCCGAATCAAACGCTCGTATTTTTACAAAAGCGACATCTGCATCGCAGGCATTGTTGCGTAAGTAAATTTTTCTCTCTTAAGCATATGCACTCATGAGCATGTGCTCATGAGTATTCAGCCCAAAATAGGGAAATGAGGCTTCATTTAACTGTAATCATTCGCTAACACCAGCTTGCATGCCAAATGCGTTCTGCGAGTAGAAATTTCGGATGGATGATTTTAAAAATGCTTACCGTGCATGCACCTCCAAAAACAATTCATGAAGTAATCCCCATTAAAAGATTCTGATGTGTAGCGGTTTTCAGCAATAAGCATGCCGAACACTTCAAGACCAAATGGGCTAAAGGAAGATTCCCCTCGTCGGTTGCCTCATTCTATTTTTTTGGGCTCGCATTGTTGATAGAGCATCATTTAAAATAAAATTTTTTCCTGGAAATATTACAGAACATTAGAAAACTTCTTGCATACATCAATGTAGAATTAGTTTCAGCTTGAACAAGCTTTGAATGTTTTAATTTTTCAAGTTGTGGTGTTATTATAACCGCCGTTATCATTATATCACTCATGTTATAACCACCGTTATTTTATCAAAATGATAAGAGAACTACCTCTGGTCAGTAAACTTCAATAACACACTAGGGTACAAATTTGACAAGAAATCAATTAGTTTAAGACTGCTTTACAAAATTGATTAAGAAATTCATCTGGAAGGTAAAGGGAGGGCAAATTTCATGAAAACAATTAAGCAAAGGTGACTCTTTGAATGAGAAAGTGAAAGATCTAAAATCATATTTTGGTGAAGACGTAAGACATTTTCACACTCAATTCTGAAAAATTAAATTTTTTTCAAAAAGTTTCATTTCGACGTTTGTATTTTGAAGATATTCTGCAGCACGTACCTCTGTAATGGAACCTCGACTCCGCCATCGAACATTTCCTCTGCGGAAAAAAATAGAACAGTAGGATTAGAAACGAACAACTTCGAATTGTCAACAAGAAACAACGCGATATAATTACCAAAAATACTCTTAGAAGAATCTTCACAATTTTTTCCCACGTCCAATATTGTTTTTAAGTATTCTGTTATCATTAGCACAATTTTTTTTCGAAAAATCTATTTAGACTTTCGTTTTTCATCATCTATTTTGTTTTATGCATTCTGTAATTTTGTTCATAAATTCTTTGAGAATAATTTGTTCAATATTTTCTACGTCCATTTCGATTTTTGTGTATTCTTCTATACTTTGAAATAACATCTTAATTAAATAGTTGAAAATAAGAGTAAACGATATGGAAATCTTGAGACGAACAGCTCATACAGCCGCGCGACACGGCCAGATGAATGCACGCTGAGCTACAGGCTTTAAAATACCCAGAAATTGTTTCGCTATCTATTATTTCTCTTTGAAAAATGTTCAAAAAAATTTTAAATCTAGTGTAGTTGCAGACCGAAAATGAAAGTAGACATTCAAATAAAAACCAATTGAATATTAATTTTGGTAATTTGGCCTCAGAGTGCAAACTGAATTTTTTTTTGACGAAAATTTTTTCTGGCCTTGTGGTTAAGTTTAAGTTCAATGTTCTACAACTGTCAACCTCTGTACGATTAAATTCGTCAAAATTGCACACAATGCAAACCTAAACAACTTCTAAATTAAGCTGGAACGTCGGAAAGGATTTCATGCCGGTCGAAGAGACTCTCTCGTGACAGTAGAACTGTAGAACGCCAATGACAGAATTGTCTCTTACATCAAGGAAGGCTCTCGTTATTTTCAAGAGTAAGTCTTTCTTCACAAAGTCTTACTTTTCTGATGTAGCAGCCGCTGTTGCAACGGCACTAAAGGTAGAAATTCGGCGGAAATCTATTTACTTGTGGTCTGTTCAACCAATCTGAAACTCGCAAAAAGCAAGCGGAAATTATAATATTGATCACCTCGCAAGAGCATCCATTTTAAATTCACTGTTTTGTCCCGGGCTAAGATTGAAATCGAACATTGGATCGCGGCGCTGAGTGACTGTCGACCAGCTCTGCAGGAGCAAAAAGTCGACCTCGTAACTCCGGTGGGTATGCAAATGTCGGCTCCGAGTGCCCTCCTCCGGCGCAAGCTTCAGCGAGGGAATTCCCTATTTTACCTTTAATCTTAGCTTCCGACTCACGAGGACCAAATGCATACTTTGGATTTCTGTAATGCGCTAACACAGGAGGATTAGTTGATAAATCTTAAAGAAGAGCCACATCTTAGAAAACGGTCTCGAAGGCTTCAGGCTTCTGCACTTCTCGGGAAAGGTTTTTATGAGTGTGTTTCCCACGCTATTATAGGAAGGTCATGCATTGCTGATTTTCTGGTATTGCTATTGAAGGTCTTTGCATTTCTCATCATAAAGTTCGCAATTTCATCAAAAACGTAATTAATTAGTTCATGAATGTTGAAAATGATTATGTTCAACTAATAATAAAAATACAGTCTGAAATGCGCAATCCCAATGAGGATACATTAATCCTTTAAGTAATGGTTCAAAAATGCAAGGCTTCTAAAGAATACCAGAGAACATTTCTTGGAAAATCCTATTCTAAAATGTAACGATATATGCTTAACTATTATTTCCGTGCAACGCTAATCTGCAAGATATTCGAGAACTATTTGTTGTGGTTTTACCAAATATGTCGAGAAACGTGAAGGCCTCCGCAACAGTGCCTGGAAAATGTCCTTTCTTTGGTAATTTTCGACTTCTGTTGAAATTTCATCACTTCGACACCATTTCTGCTTTAATTGGAAAAACAACGAAAGTGGAGCTACGGGTGATGAGTTGTAATTAGAAAGCTGGTCATCGAACCGGACTCGTAGATTATACAAATACCTCGGTTTCCAGAAGTAGAATTTCGAAAAGAATGCCGCAACTCATTTGAAAAATTCCTTATTATGGTTGCTCATTTATGAATAAATTTTCTGTAAAAACTTGCGATGGATGTTGCTATCCTTCCGACGTCACGTGTTATGCATCAATTGTCACGTCGTGACTGTCATGGTGATGTCCTCACGTCATACTTATCTTATTAGAGCAGTCATATCGTAGCTGCTTCGTTTAGCTGTCGTGTTGTAATAATTATCCCGCTATGTCGAAGTTGTTGCATTTTGTTTAGCTGTCAAATCACACTGTTGCTGAAATGTTACATTGAAGCTGTCCTGACATGTTGTAGTTGTTACATTGAAACTGTTTAGCATGTTGTAGTTATTACATGGAAGCTGTCATGGCATGTTGTGGTTGTTACATTGAAGCTGTCATGACATGTTGTAGTTGTTGCATTGAAGCTGTCATGACATGTTGTAGTTGTTACATTGAAGCTGTCATGACATGTTGTGGCTGTTACATTGAAGCTGTCATGAAATGTTGTAGTTGTTACATTGAAGCTGTCACGGCGTGTTGTAACTTTCATGTTTTGTGGTTACGTTCATGCCATGATGTGCCTTCCATGTCACGTTGCAGCTGTCATGTTGCAACTGTCATGTACCATGTTACCCGTGTCACGTCACAGCGAGACTGAAATGAAGGATAGTTGCCTCCGTCGCGCTACCCTCCGGTCGAGTTTACATTCTGATATTTGTTCTAAAATCAACACAGATTCGTTAAAGCGAAAGGTAAATTGTACTCTGATTCTCGTCCTCGTACTGTGAACGACTTTAGAGCAACTACGCAAACATTTCTCAACAATGGCCAGCAATATTTTAACTCGGCTACGCTGCCTGTTGTTCACTGCTCGTCAAACTCTGCACCCGAACTTTGATGAATTTTCCCACAACGTTGTCCCTCAAAAATACTCAAATTTTTCACCCTCGGGGTACAAAGAATAAACAAGACAAAAATCTTGATCATAAAACTCTTTTGAAATCCAGCTTTTTTGCGTTTTAAATTCCGTTACTCTTCGTTGGGTATGACGCATTGTGAGAGGTAGAAACGACACGTTTGAATCGGTAATCACAACACATGTTAACAAGCAGTCACGACTCATTTTAATAGGTAATCGCTACACATTTAAAAAGCTGGATCCGATAAATTTGAATAGGCAGTCACGATACATTTGAATAGGCAGTCATGACACATTTTAAGAGGCAGTCATGACATATTTTAAGAGGCAGTCCCGACACGTTTTAAAAAGAAGTCACGACACATTAGAATCGGCAGTCACGACACATTTTAAGAAGCAGTCACGACATATTTTATGAGGTAATCAATACACATTTTATGAAGTAGTCCATGTTTTCGTGCACCAAATCCCCATGCCACTCACGCCGGCGAGGGGCTCAGTGGCGTGGGAGGCGGTGAAGTCTATGTTGGTGCGGACGGTGCGGTGATGCGACGGCTGCAGCGGCCTGAAGTTGTTGCCCAGCGGGGCGTTGCGGTGGTGCAGCGAGGGCCCCTGGCGCAGCGCCCGCAGCGACCGCATCTGACCGGCGGGGCAACAACGCGTCACGCTTTGCAGGGAGTAGCTTGTCTCGAGGACAGTCATAACGGTAGTCATAACGGCTTGTCTCGAGGACAGTCATTACGATAGTCATAACGGTTTGTCTCGAGGGCAGTCATTACGGTAGTCATAACGGCTTGTCTCGAGGACAGTCATGACGGTAGTCATAACGGCTTGTCTCGAGGACAGTCATTACGGTAGTCATTACGGCTTGTCTCGAGGACAGTCATTACGGTAGTCATAACAGCTTGTCTCGAGGACAGTCATTAAGGTAGTTATAACGGCTAGTCTCGAGGACAGTCATTACGACAGTCATAACGGCTTGTCTCGAGGACAGTCATTTCGACTGTCATAACAACTGGTCTCGAGGACAGTCATAACGGTTTGTCTCGAGGACAGTCAAGACGGCTAGAAGGGAGTAGTTTTCCACCAAAATAATAACAAATAGAATAAAAATCTTTAGAGAGCAATCATAATTAGAACGAGACGGGTAAAAGTAGCGTAGCCCTCATGAGTAAAAGAATGCATGACCCGAGCCAAGTTGATAAATGACCGATACAACGTAAGGATGCAAAGTTATTCTTGTTGATAATAAGTTGTGATGTCGTCTATTTCGATCGAGCCAATGCTTTTTATACACACCAGATGAGTGGAAAGTTTTGGGTTAACTTCATTTTCTGAGGAAATCGCACCATGACCTGATTTCAAGACAACGCTGTAAAGACAGTTTTTCGTATCTAGGATGCGAAGAATTTACGAACAAGTCCGTACCATCACAGGTTGGCAACAGTTGCTGCTATTTAGGTGCGTTGTGTTTATTCCGACCCGAATGCAAAATAAATTCATTTTAAATATTTCCTGCCTTTTGCGTTTGGGATTTTGCCGTTATTTATTATTTAATTAACCTGCGGGACCTGTGGCTGACGTGAAAGTCTCTTTTACCACAAAGCTTGCTTGTATGATACGAGCGTACTGATGTTTGGCACAGTTCAACTCTGCTTGCGAATTGGAATCTCAAGTTTCAGTGCTTGCTTTAAATTTCCGTTGCAAAACTACACTGTGCGGCAATGGATTGAGAAACCATTTATCATCACATCCTCATGGTGTCTCTTGAGACTATGTATGTGAAGGACGTAGCTCGGAAAACGATCGCGTTGCCTGCTCATATTTTGATACCTGTTGCATATTTATTTTAATACGTGATACACTTTAATTTTGATACATGCTGCATTTTGACTTAATACCTGATGCAACTAGATTTGATATCTGATGCATTGTGATATCTTTTGCATTTGGATTTTGATACCTGAAGCATTGAGAATTTAAAACCTGATGCATTTTGATTTTGATGCCTGATGCATTTTGATGTCCAATGCATTTCAATTTTAAAGTCTGATGCATTTATT